>PVJI01000160.1:154567-350487 GCA_004026765.1 Micronycteris hirsuta | reverse complement strand
CGCTGGTCCTGACGGGCGCCTTCAGCCACAGAAGGTGTCTCTGGGAAAGATGAGAAGAGCCAAACAGAAGAAGGGTCATTTACTGTGTTTATCAAATTACAACACTCATTTATCAATCTCATCCACCAATGACACCAAGTTTTTCATTGGAAATTAGCTAGCAAATTTAAATCCTCCATGACAACCAGTTTGTTGTTCTTGTAGACTAATCAGTGTTCCATTGTTATAATTTTAATAAGGGTTTAAAGGTCTAAAATTTTAATTTAGAACATTTAAAGCAGATTAGAAAATTCTGTATCCAATTTTTGAAGTGGGGAAATATTTTTTAAAAAGCGATATACAGCCCTGGCTGGTGTAGCTCAGTGGATTGAGCACGGGCTGGGAACCAAAGGGTCCTGGTTCAATTCCCAGTCGGGGCACATGCCTGGGTTGCAGGCCAGGTCCCCAGTGAGGGCCATGTGAGAGGCAACCATACATTGCTGTTTCTCTCCCTCTCTGTCTCCCTCCCTTCCCCTCTCTCTAAAAATAAATAAATAAAATCTTAAAAAAAAAAAAAGCGATACACACCATTCTCAGTAACAGACTCATGTAATATAGAACTAGTTCCAAACATCCTAAAGTTTCTTTTATAAAGCAATTACTGACCTACTCAATGTTAAAGTATCTCTTTTGACTGTAAAGGATCAGATTATGCATATATATATAAAATTTATGAATATATGTATATGTATATATATATAAAATATATAAAAATATATATATAAAAATTTGGTGTTCAAGAAAAGTCACCAAGAATTCTCTTTTTGATGGGAGGAGGATAGCACCCAGGGGGGTAAGGAAGTGTCCAAAAATGAGAGCATCTTCAGAATGGCAGAAAACATAAGCCAATTTGGAACACTGTCTTTTTACATAAGAAAATAATGTAACTCATCTTCAAGTTCAATAACTTTTTAAAGGCTTTTCTATAAGAACTAGGGAGCATTTCTGCAGTATAAAAGATTTCCATAGCCATTTCCTATCTCATTAAAATCATTGCAAATTATCCTGGTTTAGATGTTTTTGCTCACATATCTTTATTGAGGTATAATTGACATATAACAACAGCACAAAATGAAGGTGTACAATTTGATGAGTTTGGGACACGTAGACGCCTGTGTAATCATCACCTCAGCCAAGAGAATGAACACACCTATCACACTTGGAAGTTTTTTCATGCCCATTGGTAATCCACATGCATCCCGCATGCCCAGGCAACAACCGATCTGCTTCCTGCCACCGTAGATGTGTTTTCATTGTCTCACATCTTACAGAACGTGAGTCACAGAGTACACAGCCATCCCTTGGTATCTGCAGAGTTTTGGTTCCAGGATCCCCTGCGGATACTAAAGTCTGAAGATGCTCAAGTCCTTTCTAAAAAATGTCATGATTTTTGCATATAACCTACATTAGCTTATAGGCTACAGCCAGGCGTGCCTATGCATCAGTTCACTTGAGTGGATTCAGCACAGTGCTGGGCACTGGCAAGTTCAAGTTTTGCTTTTTGAAACTTTCTGTGATTTTCTCTTCCTAAATATTTTCAATCCCTAGTTGGTTGTACCCACGGATACGGAAGCCACAGACACAGAGCTGGCTGTATACTCTTTTCGTCTGGCTTCTTTTACTTGGTGTAGTTATTTTGGGACACAGCGTGCTGTTGCACGCACAGTAGGTGAGTCTCTTCTTGGTGAGTGCTGCCCCATCACCTGGCTACTGCTCCATTTGTTTATCTGATGGATCATAGCCTAACGGGCCAGTCCTTCCCTGAGCTTCTTATTCCTGTTAGATGAGTCCATCAAGATGGGAATGACAGTTTATTTTTTCTAAGGTGTGAGGGGATGCTCGCATGTGGAACAGGGAACCTGCTGACACTTAGGGCTGATGTCGAGTGTGGCACCGTATTCCCACAGACTGCACTTCTGCAAGATAAGGACCAAGCAGCTGGGAGGTTCCTGAGGGTAGAAGAACCTCTCCTGGGAAGAACTGAACTATCTTTGTGTTTATTAATGATCTCCAAGCTCAGATGTGACTTTCTCTGGTCCTCTGTGAAGCTGAGCTATTTGTTATTTCTTTAGAAAATCTTTATATCCTGAAGGGCGAAAAGTGTGTGTGTGTGTGTGTGTGTGTGTGTGTGTGTGAGAGAGAGAGAGAGAGAGAGAGAGAGACTGTCTTGCAAATATGCAAGATCCTGCTTTATGAGATCCTTATCATGAAATGACTACCTGACTTTGCATTGACATATCATGCAGTCACCAGCGGGCCCTACACAATGAGCCCGGGATGAGTTCATAATTCCAGTGGGTAATTTGATGCTGCTGTTTAATGGTCCACCGCCATAAAAGAGTCATCCTGACAGCTCAGAGGCTATTGCTGGCACTGGTCCTTACCCCAGCAGTCCGGCAGATCCTCGCCCTCGGCTCCGTGGTTGTACACCCAGCGCTCCTGAGGGCAAAGGCGAAATAGGAAGAGATACTCCCTGCACTTGTTTTAACCTCACCCATCTGAGATGAACAATACATAGTAGCTATTTAATAAATATAAAGATTCCTGCCCCCTGGAGCTTATCTCCTGCAGGACAATTTCCCCAGGAGCTGAAAGAGGGAGGCGCAGAGGAAAGCACTTAGACTAGCAGATACTGGCCATGGTAGAGGAAACCACTTTAGAGGGGCCTACCCACCCAGGACAGACCCCGCCTGTCTGCTATGGAGACGCTGCACTGCAGTCCTTCTGCCCAACTCTCCATGATTTTTCATTGATTCTTGCAGTCAGCCGTCTTTCCCTGCCTCCCCATGGGCCAGCCGTCTTCTGGAGCTACATCATCTCCTGCCCCAGCACCAGACACTGTCCACCCACCTATCCATCCAGTATCCTTCAATCGCTCATTCAATAACCTTGGGTTGACTTCCTACTTGGTGCCAGGTGCTGCATGGGGTTCTAGAGACGCACAGGTGAACGAGACAGCCCGTGGCCCACGGTGAGCCTGCTGCGGCACCTCCAGGGGGTGGCGCCGGAGCAAACGGTGAGAAACACTAACAGAGCATGTCCTTGCGGAAGTGTTTCTGGTTCCTCCCGGTCTCTTCCTGCCACAGCACAGAGGTCGGCTGCAGCACAGCAGGTTAGAGTGGAAGACATGCTCAGGTGTACGTATAGAAATATTAATTCTAGGTACGTAGTGCTTTATTATCTTAGTACTTGTTCGGTACTTTCGTGATTTGTTGCCTCTCAAATTTTAAACTTTTTTGCAATGAATATGTAACACTTTTAAAGAAAAAAAAAAGTTACACACACATAAAACTGCCAGAGAGAAAGCCCAACCAAAGGAATCTGTTTCCATTCCAAAACAGCACCTCTTTTCTGGGGTGGGGAGCTGTCCTCCCGGTCTCCTGCCACCTGCCCTCACGTCTCCCTCCCATCCCCACGCACACAGCCTGGTGGCATCTCGGTGAGACACGTGGCTGCCATGTCCCAGCCTGGAGTCCGGGGTCCCCCCTGTGTCCGTGCCCAGCAGCCAGCTTGGCGTTTGCACTGCTAAGAGGTGGCACCCTATTTTAAAAAGAACACGAAGGAGAACGAAGGGACTCCCTTGGATGACCCTCGACCCTGGAGAAGAGGCCAGGCTGTCCCCTGAAGGCAGTGAGGGTGCCGGGGACCGCAGCCTCCGCGGTGTCCGGGGCTCACCTGGAGGTCCTGCGCCACCGAGGAGCGGGGCTGGAGGACGCCCGCTAGCCTTGGTGAAGCGCTAACGGGACACGTTGAGACAGCATCGCCTCTTCAGGGGCATTTCCATCAGAGTCACTGACAATATTTTATGTCAAACATGGTGCCAGTTGAGCTGAAAAGCAGGCGACACAGAAGGAAGCGGCAACCGAGTGCGGAGGGCCGGCTTTAACACAACATTGCACCCCCGGCCTGATCAATTATGACACAGGGCCACCTAAGGACGCCTTTGACACCAGCATTCAGGAAGAGTGGGGCATTCGGCCCTCGTGTAACCACTACTCCTGAGGGAAACCCAAAGGCCAAGAGGCACCGCCCCGAACGCCCCTTCTGTGAACCTTCCGGGCCAACTTCAAACAGCTGGAGGGACCCTTCAGGAGCCATCCACTCACTCAGCGTTTGGAAACCCCGGCTCCACCTCCTGCCGGGAAAGGTAAGCAGTTCCTCCTGGACTGCAGTGTCCTGGGCCTGTTCATTCTCCATGGAAACAGCCTTTTTTGAGAACTGGGTGTTAGCATTTACTAGCAGCACAGGTTACAGCAAGTTCATTTCCGCCGTGAAAGGTCCCAAGTGTGCAGAGTTGCTTAAGACGGGTGGAAAACCTTAGAGCAAAATCACCTCCACTTCCGAAGTCCTACACTTCAAGTACAGAAGGCAGTGTGAAAACATCCCTAAGTCCCATTTTAAACATCCGAAGCCCATAAGGAGAGGCTCCGGCAAGGGAAGAGGAAGTATTAAAATAAATGGCAGAGCAGTGAAACTTCGTGGCTCAGATAGTAGTAAGTCGGGCCGCCCCGAGTCTGCTTGGGGAAAGGAGGCATCTGCCCCATTTCCTAAGTTCTGCCTTAAGTGGAGAAAGTGACACAGAACTCAGATCCTTAGCACTCGTGACAACGACAGGCAGTTTAAGGACACGAGGGGAATATTTTGCCTAGTAACACCCCACTCTCAGAACTCTCTGGCTTTCACCCTGGGTCCCAAGCAGGAAATATTAAGCACACAGACCGACACACAGACGCCCAGGACATATTTGCATCTCTTTGTTCTTAAGTCAGTTGAAAAGGCTTGGCCTGGGAGGAAGATCCAGCCTGAGCCGGGCCTAGGGGTTGTCCCTATCTAGGAGCGCTGGGCTCCCGCGGGAACTGGGAGCACCGGAGGAAGGGCCTGTGGGCCATACCCCACCGGGGCCTCCTGGTGGTGGGGGGCGGTCGGGAGCAGGGGGCGATGCACACTTCTTCCTGGCTGAACCTCAGCACAAAGACTGGAGCTGAGGTGTCCAGGCTGGGCTGGCTATTCTGTGAGTGCACGGAACTCAGACGCCCCATCCAAACATCGTAGGTACGCAGGGCACAGTCTTGGCCCCAGCTGCCACCGCCCAGCAGTGGACACCCCTAAAGTGCTAAACTCAAGCCATCCACTCCCCTGGCCTGTCTCAGCGGCAGCCTCCTTCTTCTGCTGGAGGGGGTGGCAGTTGGCGTGTGGGGCCAATTCCAGCTTCTAACACCATCCCCCAGCTGGAGGGGTAATAAGATTGTAGCCCAGATATTACAAACTGGATGCCTGGAAGCAAAATTCTAAGTTGTTTTGGACCCCTCTGGGTTTGTTTGCTTTTGGTGCTTGCCAACACATTAAAAAGGCTAGAACGTTCACATTAAAAAACCCACTTTCTATCTTCTATTTAAAAAGCAGGTGTCCTGACAATATCAGGCCCCCAACCCCACAGGCACCAATGGCTGGGACTGCCTGCAGAAGGGACGCGTGTTGTCTGCTTGGCCACAGTCTCTGCTGTTCCCTGTCACCCAGCTGGGGCCACCTCTCAAACCCACATTATTACCTGCGGTGAGAACTGGATTTTGCAATCCTTGAGCTAGGCTTTAGGGCAGGGAGATTTGGCTGCCTTTCTGAGAATAAGAAAAGGAACAATTACCTTTTCATTCTTTCAGATTCCCCAAAGAACAAGAGAAAACAACGTTTCAGTACTTTCCCTGTCCTTTCCCTCCACTTATAACGGCTCTGACGGCCGTGCCCTGGGAGAAGCTGACCACCCGCAACCTCAGACTTGCTGCCCACGCTTGGCAGACAGACCAGTGTGCCGCGTGGGAAGGAACACTTGTTCTGGTGCTTGTGAAACTGGCGAGGCCGACTGCCTTGGGGACTGCCATGACAGCTCTGGACCAGTGCGCTGGGGGTTTGCAGCAGGGGAGAGAGGTTCCGTTCCCTCCAGAAACTACAAAGAAAAGTGGGACTTTATAGCCAAGTCATAGAGCTGGAGTCAGTGGCTAGGAAATGACTCATGAAACATCAGGGGTCTGAGGGATTCTGACTGAACTGACCTAAGAAAATCCTTGCTGAAGGCAGGTCCAGTTGGTCAGCTGTCAGTCCCCTGAGGGCTGGGGGGGCAGGGATTTGGTCAGATAGGAGGTGATGGGGTACAGAAGGGGGGGAGGATTCTGGCTCCGCTGACGCAAGGTCACACGCAAGGACGGGCCTCAGGGAAAAAGGCTCAGAGGAGCCTGGCGAGAGGTGGGGCACCGAGAGACCCCCGTCGCACACCTTCCCCCTCACACACACCCCTCTCTGAAAGAACAGAAGGCTGCCCCTGGCTGGCAAAGTCTCCCAGACACCTGCCTGCGCTCTCGCCATTCAGGAGCTGTGGCTGCAGCGGGGAGAGCGTGGAAAGCAGGGCCAGTCCCAGGGACAGCAGGAGTGGGGGCGGTAAAAGGCAGCACCAGAAGTGACCCAGTACATTGATGATCTATCCCACCAGCGTGACAGGGGACAGGAGATCCCACCACAGCCATCCACCAACGCCACAGTCCACACAGGAGTTAGATCATGGCACAGCAACTGAAGGTAGGGTCGCATCACACATTCCAGAAGAATATCGAATGCATGAAATTTAAAGTTTCCTGGGAGCCCTTCTCGTATCCATTGCATTCCCTTAACCAGAATGACGCTGTCCCAGAAGGCAGTAGGGGTAACTTACTGGATGTATATGAATCTCAAGGAAAGGCCCCCTTTCCTGGGCGCCAGATGCGTGCCCAGCAAGAGAGCTCACCCCAGTGCCTTTGCACAGTGAGTGAAGTGTGTGATCAGAACCAGTGCTGCCCCTTTCACTGAACAGTGTGCGATCTTTTTCGTGATCACAAACTAGCTCTGGACCATGCGTGGAGCGGAGGCTGGGGTGGGAGGCGGGAGGAAGGGCGGAGCTAGAGGTCCGCCTTCAGGACCTAGGAGGGGCTAAGGCATCGGCTGTAGTGGTGGAGGAGCAGATGAAGTGAGAAAAGAATCACGATGGCATTAGCCAGCACTTATGAAGAGTGCTTACTCTGCGTAAGGCACTTACAAGTCTTGTCTTATTTAATCTTCTCCCAAACGAAGGAGGTGCTAGACTGTCTCATTTCCCAGGAAGGGACCCGCGGTGTGAGTGAGTTCTGTGACCTGTCCCGGGTCCAATGGCAGTGAACAGAGTGCTGGGACCTGAGCCCAGGTCACGTGATTCCAAAGCCAGGAATCTGGGCCTGCCAACCCAGGAAAAAAGGACAAAGAGCCAGAAAAACTAGAAGCCAAAGAGATCAAAGGGAAAACCCAGACGAGGAGCAGAGTTTGAAGAAGGGAGGGAGCCAAGCACACCAGCAGAGCTGCCGAGAGCCCTGGCTGGAGAGGCCTTGGATTCGCCACAGGGACCAGCAGAGGGGAGACACTTAAATGGAGCGGCAGGCAGAGGCCCAACTGCAGGTGATGCATGGATGGCCAGGTGGAGACAGTCACAGCCACCGGGAGCCCTGTCCAAAGGTCACCTGCCCACTAAGTGTAGCAGCTTCCTGGGCCAGGACCACCCAGTCCCACCTCTGCCCCACTCTCCTGAGCAGCCCCCCAGGGCTGTAGAACAAACACCTGCCTGGTTTGCCCTCCTCCCTTCTGGAAGTGGCGCCCAGGTGTGATTTGGTCGGCTGTGTGTGGCAACTCTAACTGAACGAACAACGTCCTGTGACCCTCATCGCTCAGGTTCGCTGAGGTGCCGTGACTCCCGTAACCTACCTGGGTCCCTAAGGGCAGAAACAGACTCAGTTTTCCCGAGGGTTAAAGACCGAGAAACGCAATGACCTGAAGTCATGATAAAGATAAGTGACTGGAGAGCACACTGTCTTCCTTTAAGCCTCGCAGCCCTCTTCTCAGAGAAGCCCCGAGCTGGAAAGACAGAGGAGCCAAACGAGGGAAAACCCAGGGCAGCCACAGAGAAGCGGGGAGAGCCTTACCGCCGCGCTCCGCCGAGCCCATCACCAAACACTTCGAATCCGAAAGTCGACACTTTCATTAAAAAGAAAACGCCGACAGTCTAACATGTTGTAGAACAAGGGTGAAAGAGAATTGAATGTGCAAATTCAAACATAGTGTGCCTAACGGAAGTAATCAGAAATTCAGAGACGAGAAAGGAACTGACATAGGTTCCCCTCATTCTTTTTTAAAACATGTGCTGACGTCTCCCGCAAACAGCGCTGGGGAAAGGGTTCCACCCGAAGGAGGAGGGAGGGTGAGGCCCGGGACAGAGGACGGGGACCTCCAGGTCTCAGCAGTCACTGTGTTCCCACCTGCAGAGCCCATTGCCAAGTCCAAGTGCTCTCAGGAAGGTCAGTTAAGGTGGGGGATGGGGGTCCAACTCCCCCAGCATTCCTGGGTTCAATGGCTGCTAAGTCTTTTTAGATGTTAATTTTATGATTCACCCACAGGCTTTCAAAAGAAAGAGGCTTTTAAGTAATGAAAGAATCAAATGGGTTTTAAAGCCCTGGCGAGCTGATTCGGATCAGCCTCTGGAAAGGCACAAAGCATGCTGCAGAACTGGTTTGGCTGGGAACTGAAACCGCTCGGAGGAGAAACTGTTTGCAATACCGGGAGGCGTCTCTTCCAGAGGGGACTTAGCGAGGGGCCCGTTTCCCAGTGAGGTTGATTTATTTAGCTCAAGAGATTTCTTCCCTGTGCTAGGATCGGTGTCACCGGCAGCTGGAAAGAGTCACCCCACGAAAACTCCTACATTTAAACATTTGAGATTCCCATCAAAGCAGTAGAAACAGAGGCAATTTGAAAGATTAAGTTTCAGCGCAGAACTATTTTTAACCAGTCTTGTCTAAGACTCAGAGTTTTGGATGACTTATACTTAACGTTACTGTGGAATTTTCTTTTCATTTGCAAGGCTGAAGGGTGTAACAAGTATTTGCTGGTGAAGGAACTAACTAAAGCCCAGATGAGTCACTGAACTCCACAGGAATCACTGAACTGCGGAGACGGAGGGCGAGTGCAGAGGAGGGGGTCCCAGGGCAAGGCGAGGTTAGGATACAAGATAGGTCTTGGCAACAGTGTCCCCCACTCCCCGCTAACCCCTCAGAACCCCTGAAACCCAACCACCCCACCCCGCAAAGTCTGAGAATGGCTTCTTTTTTTCTTTCTTCCTTTTTAATTTTAATGAAATATTTCAAGCATATACAAAGGAATCAAAAGTAATCCGATCAACACCTTTCATTCCCCGGCTCCCAGGTTAGGAACTGAAGCATTACAGAAATAGCTCCCAGCGCAGCCCTACCCCTAACCTAATCCCCCCTTCCCTCCCCCTCATTTCCATAGACTTCTTTTACTGTGTATATATTTCTAAACGCCATTTAGGCAATTATTTTGTATATTTTAAAGTTCGTGTGAATGTTAAAAAAACAAAATTCGGCTGGGTAAATCCGAAGATCTAATTGTCTTTATTGAGCAACTTATGAATCAGGCAGCATGCCACCTGCGACCAGAAGGGGCGGGTGTTTGCACAGAGCGGGAGGACTTTATAGGGATGAGGGCGGGGCCGCGGAGCTATTAGCAGAAGAAAAGAAGGGATTATTTCTGGGCCTACTTCTGGGCCCAGGCTCCTTTTCTCTGGGGGAAGAGAAGGGGGAGGGCTTTGATCCTGCCCATTGCCTCTTGTTTCCATGGGGGACGGGGGAGGGGGACCAGAGAATTCCAGACCGGTTGATTATCTTTCTGGGAAAGGTCGAAACTACAATCAGACCAAAGTATTAAATCTAGGTCTCTTATCATGCGCTTTTAGCTTGAGTGACACCATTTGGGGCCTGTGGTTATTTTTCTTTAATAAGTCCTACCTTTTGATCATATTCTCAGTTTAACTGAGAGATGTGATAAAAAAAAAAAATAATAAGGCATTACCCCTGGTCAGTGTGGCTCAGTTGGTTGGAGCATCATCCCATACCCCAAAAGGCTGGGGTTTCAATTCCCAGTCAGGGCACATGCCTGGGTTGCAGGTTTGATCCCCAGTAGGGATGTTTATGGGAGGCAACCAACTGATGTTTCTCTTTCTCCCTCTCTCTCTCTCTCTCTCCCCTTCTGCAATCAGCAAACATATTTTTTTTAAGAATTTTTTAAATTAAGGCCTTAGTGTCGCTCTCAGCACCTGCTGTGCAGCTCTGTCAATCCTTAGTGTGGCATGACAGTTTTGCTTAATCTGCAACATTTACAGGTCACCATTCCAGGTTCATAATCCTTAAATCAGTCATTCTCTTCATTCCCTCTGTGGCATTCTGTTACAGGGTGTAGCCAAGAAATGGGCCCAAACAAGGATTTATAGTAGGGTCCAGAATTCAAGGTGTCCAAGAAATATTAGAAATATGTATATAGAATGTCCTCACCCCCACAGGTCTGAACTGGGTGGGGGATGGGACTCATAGAGCATGGCCATTCAAAGCTGTTGGGTATGGCAGCAGCTTTGCAGCCAGCCTCTGGCATGGTCGTTTAACATATCTATAACCTTTAACTGGTTCCATAGATATGTTAAATAGCTGTAGCCATGCTTTGAGCCAGGGGGATGGAGGAGATTTCCACCCAGGATGGAGCCAAGAGGCAATTCCCCCTAGACACAGAGCCTGCATGAAAACTTGGAGATGGTTGGCTCTGGGCCATGGGGTCACCCCTGCCCACAGCTAACATGGCAGCCCAGAAAAACTGGAGGAATATGAAGTGCTGGCAGGTGTAGCCAATTGAAGAAGGAGTTGGAAATAGGGCTGCAGAGGAAGGTCGGCCCCGGGGATTTAAACCCAGACACAGCAGCCATATCTCTCTCTTGGAACACGTGGCTTTTGGTGAGAGGGGAAAACCCCGCAGCTTTGGGGCTCCCTTTGCCACGCGCCTTGGGAGGCTGGGAAGCAAGATGTAGCAGCGATGCTGAGCTCTCTCTTAGCAGTTCAGAAGAATGCAGGAGAGATGCTGCCGGAAGCTCTCTCTTGGACCACGAGGCTGAGGAGTGGGGACCCCTCAGCCTGAGAGACAGAGGCAGGACCACGTGGCTTTGGTTGCCTTTCTTTGCCACGCGGCCTAGGAAGCAGCAGAGACTTTGCCTGGAAGAAACGGAGTAAAAGGACTCTTGCTGGTGGGCCATGAGAAGGTGCCACATGCTTTTGGATTAATTGGAGTTTTTTTGGATTACCGTGGTTTCTTGGATAAATTGGTGATCGAAGTGGCGATACATCGGATGGTGCCAGAACTGAGAATCTACCTGTATCACGCTTCTACTTCTTCTCCTATGGTACCCTGGACTGGGCGGGGGGCGGGGGTGGCGGGAGGAAAGACTGTGAGTGTTTGTGGATATTCTAGGGAACTTTAGTATTTTAAAGGAGACCTTAAGTCATTATCCCAGGCCTGTATAGCATGTAAATAAATCATTCTTTTCCTTTTCACAAGTCTCTGGCATTGAGAGACGTTTTTCCATTGGCGGCAAGCATAACGGACCTGGAGCGGTGCGGGGTGTCATTGGATGCCCCAGCACCCTTTGCTCTGTAACAATTCCAGTCGAAGAGAGATGATTTACTTACTAGGCAGTTAGCAGCCAAGAACCTGCAGTTAAACATTTTTGGTAGAACCCAACCCCAGGGAGATTTTGACGAGGACTGTAAGCAGGGCCACTCCCAGTGTTCACAGTGCAATTCAGAGCCATGGACCCCAAGACCCACACCAGTCAGAGAAAGACCCCATGGAAGGAGTCATCCTTCTATGGACAGAAAGCGGCCTCCCCATACTAACCCGGACAAGCTCCAGGGAGGCTGCAGGGTGGGCTCTACACACTCAGAGACAGAAATTAACCACATAGGATGGACTGAACATAAGAATTCCTCACTAAAAGTAAGTCATGGTGGGTAGTCACGTCCTAGACAGGTACTTCCCTGACAAAGGTCAATCTTTGCCTTAACTGAGCCTGTCTATTGTCTTTTTGCATCTATGATAACACACCTTTGGAATGTCAGGGTAATTTCCTTTTTCCAGACCCCTGGGGCACAATCTCCCACCTGAGCAGGAGACCACAGGGCCCCTCCTTGTGGTTGTCATCTGGTTACTTGTGAACTGTCATGTAACTGAGTTTCAACCTGCCCAGAAGCCTTGCCCCACCCAGTCACAGCAGGCAGGCTGTCCTGGCCACAGCGCTGACCCCTCCTTGCTCAGCTTGGTCAGAGAGTCTAAGGATCTTTCCTGGGCAGCTGATGCCTTAGCAATGGAACCTGCCGTGTCTCCAAAACTGAAAGAGGGATTTCTGATCGTATTCCCACTCATATCTATCCCTACCCAGGAAAAGATGCTGCTGCCAAGGTTAGCAGAGGCTGGGTCACAGAAAGCCTGGCAGGTCTTTTCTAGAACAGTCAGGGGCACAGTTAAAGCCTCCAAGAGGCATTGCCCAGCTGTGCACCAAGGCATCGATGAGCCCGAGGCAAAGGAGGGACTGCAGACAGTGACAGTTCCTGCCATGGCACAACTGCCCGCTCAAGCCAGGGGTGAGTTAGGTTTTCTCCAACCTGAAATAAAAATTTCTAAATTCCAGAGGTCACCCCTCAGCCATGGCCTGGGAGATGTGGATTATGGCACCATCTTTCCAGGGTAACACCAGAGTGAGGGGAAGAAAGAGAAGAAAGGGTTTCCTGTTTAGCTAAGGGGGATGAGTCTCGTCCCAGCATCTTGGGCAGAGATAGTGCACGTGGGCGTCGGCCCCTTCTCTTCTCCAGAGATCTGATGTGCGGGTCTCCAGCTGGTGTGAAGAGCAGAAGGCAGATCTTGATGTGACATGTGCACCCAAGGTTCAATCGATGCCTTTTGGTTTTGCAGCAGTGTCTGTGGTCACAGTTCCTTGGGAAGGTCCTTTTCAATGGGGCTCGAGGGCTGCCATCCTCTGAGGAAGCTTCCAGAATATAACCAGCAGGATCAATTGAACTGGAGCCTGGGAAATCTTCCTTAACCTGTAAGCAATCGGCTTGAGCATAGGACAGGAAAAGCTGACGGTGGCTGGCCATGCTGGTATGAGACGGCGGGGGAGATCACAGTTACGTGCCAACAGATGTTGGTCCACCAGTGACCATCTCGTGATCCTGTGGGGCGTGCAAACACATTTCCTAACAGCTTCTTTGCCTCTGTGAGGGTGTGAGACTGATGGCTCCAACCCACCTGGGAAACATCTGTACTGCAACAAGGACATGTTGATAACCCACACTAAGTGCCAGCTGAATGCAGTCCAGCTTCAACGCACTAGAGTGGACAAAGGAATACAGAAACCAAAGAAATGGATTTTGTCAGGGAGCCTTGAAGACCAGGCGGCCACCTGGGGTTTCCTATAACCCCTGTTCGTTCCTGTTACAGCCACTGTGTCCCCCTCTTGGCGTCTCTGGCTGAAGAGCAGCCTGCTACCCCCACCCGTTACAGTGCATTCCAGAGCATGGCAACGCGAGGCCGTTTTCTGCAGAATGGATTTCATCCGCAATGTACCTGGTACCCAGCGTCAGTGCCTTGGGTGCACCTCAGTTTTGAGGACGGACATCTTATGCCAGGCTATCTTAGACTTCCAGGAATTTCCCGTAACTTCTGGAACATGTATAACACACACTTGTACAAATGCGATATAAAGAAGGCTCAGTGCTCCTTCTTGATTGACAGTGCTTCCTGTGGAATGTAACATGTCAAACAAGTCTACTGAGTTCAACGTCTCCTTCTTTAGAAGGAGAGAGCCACATTCTTTGCTATTTTCCAGGGTGCTCTCAGGAATCTCAAGGGGGAAGCGGGCAGTGTGGCTACCACCCGGGGAGGGGCTGAAAGGAAGTCCTGGGGCCTGGAACGTTTTCTCTCTTGAGCTGGGAAACACACGGGTGCCCACACGTGAAAATCTTGATTGAGTTGTGCACTTAAGATGAGTTTTCTCAGGACTCTGGGGTTTTTACTCTGTTACCTGATCAACGACAGAGCCTTCTAAGGACATTCCAAGACAGTATGCAGTCCTGTGGTCTACTTGGAAATCCGCATAGATAACATTTCAAGAGAGATACCCTGTTGGTTTTGACTGGATATTCATATAAACTTTTTAAAGAGATGAGTGATAGAGCTAACCCTTATCTGTTTTGAATTTATATTGTTTGTTCCCTGTACAAAACCATGTTTTCCTACAAATAGTTTTTTGTGTGTGTGTTGGGGGGTATAAAGGAAAGCAGGATGTTTTATCATGATTTTGCTTCAGCAACTTTGGGACAAATTAAAAGTCCTAAACTCTGGTGCCAGAAAAAAAAAAAAAAGATGAGTTTTCTCTATGCGCTTCATGATGCGTATGTTAAACTTCAATAAAAAACGTAAAATCTTTCTGTCAAGACATCCCACTCCCTGGCCCCAAATGCCACCACCGTCGCACCGGAGCCGGCACGTGCGGGTCGTCTGCAGACGTGCGGGGTGAGAAAGCAGCAGAGTGAACCCGCACGGGGCTCCCACTGCACTCGGTCCTTGGGTCTCCCTGAGCCCAGCCCGGGGCTGTGCCAGCCAGCCTGCCATTAGAGTCCTTTGGGACTTCCTCAGGCTCCCGGCTACATCCGTCTTCACAGGAAGCTAGGCTTGGTCTCTGTCCCTGCCCATGGGGATGACCCCTTCTGAAATCATCCTGGGGCATGAAAAAGGCAGCGAAGAGAAGCCTGTGCCCTGGAGAGGGGCGGGGTGGAAGTGAGAGGCAGGAGCACGGATACTGAGAGGTCTAGTTCAAGGACTTCCCAAGCAGGGACAGTGGTTAAAGACCTCCCAGTGGAAGGTGTAAAGGAGGGGAGTGTGGGAGGGAGGGGCTGGCAGGAGAGGGAGGATGAGAGACTTAAAAGATGTACACTGAAGTGTGATAGGGTTATAGGTGATTTTTAGTTTTTGCTTATCTGTATTTTCTAAAATTTTTTTTACAGCAAATGTGTATTAGTTTTTGCCACACAAAGAGGTATTTTGTTTGTGCTTTATAATATTTCAACTCCATGCCATAGTAGGAAGGGCACAGTATCAGCAGTCCCGACAGACCCTGTTCAGTTTTGATGGCAAGTCAACCCGCCCATATCTTTTAGACGATCTTGGGTCGATCTGCCCTGGTCTATAATCATCCTGGGTAATTTATCACCTTCAGGATTGAGCAAGCAACATGATTTTGTTGGGAGTTTCTTTTCTTGATAATGAATTACTAGCGCCCTGGCACACACAGGAGCAGTGGGCTGGGTCCTCTCCAGCCCTGCGCACGGGTGGAGACTGGCCCAGCGCCGTGCAGGGAGTACACTACCTTGGCTCGCTCTGCCCCTCCTGCCTTTCCACAGGGGCCCAGAAAAGGCTCTGCACACTCTTTCATGTTGAGTTTCAAAGCCCTTAGAGAGAGCCCAGAGCCCTCCGGTAGCTCAGAATCTAAGGGTTCTGAATTCTAATCTCAGAATCTCTCTGGCTGAAGATTTCTGTAGAAAGAAACGCCTGCTGCCCAGGTGTTTGAATGACAGATAGGAAGCCTGTGGGATGCCTTCAACGTCAGTCCACAAAAGCTGTGCTCGGAGACCCTCACCACCCTGTTCCCGCCCCAGTCACTGCCCTTACTTCCCCGCTCCTGCTTGGGATGCCCTGTGTTGTTGTCACAATTTAAAACCATGTCAACATTGATTCAACCCCATTCCACACTTAGTTGGGTGAGTAAGTGCTACTGAAGAGTAAGTTGGAGGTGGCCTAGGATGCTCTGGGGTGGCGGGGTGGGGGGGTGCTTACCAAGTCCTGGAAAGATGCACGTTGGTTGGGACAGGCAGGGAGATGGTTTGCGAGGGGTCCTGAGCAATGAGAAACCCATCTGGCTGGAGCAGAGAATGTGGGTGGAGCTCCTTCTCCCCAGAGACTTGATAAAACTCAAGACACATTTATCAATAGGATAATAGTAGAATATGGAAGGGCGAGCCAATTAGTTTGGAGTTTAACTTGTGCAGGATGATGAATCACCTGCGTGCTCCGAGCAGCCCAGTGATAAGCTGAGCACGTACTTTAGAAAGACGGGTTTGGGTAGGAAGGATAAGGAAGGGAGAACTGGTGATTAGGAAACTGAACTGTAGGCTACTCCCCAGGAGAGAAAGGACTTGGCGAGGCAGCCACACAGTGTGAAATAAGAATCATTGGATTTTAGTTCCTAACTGGATGTGAAGTTTCACATGGGGAAAGAATCAAAGTCATTGCTGACTTAGAGGCCTGAGGAAATTTGATTCACTCTCCTGTCCCCTCCCCATTCATTCACTTACTGAACATCAGTCGGGTGCTTATCATGTGCAGAGATAGAAGTGAACAGACAACTAAGAGAGACAGCGTCTACTCCAGAAGCTCACTGCAAGGGAAGATAGAATCAATAGTTACAAAAATGACGTGGAGATGCGGGACTGGCAGTTGGCTCAGGGTACTGCAGAGCATGGAGGAGGGTTATGACAGGAACTGCCACCAACATTAACGTCTCTTCCTGACACTGGCTCACTCTGCCATGGCTTTATATGGATGCAAAAACCAACATGTCCCAAAGGGCTGGGCGCTGAGTCTCCAGAGTCTGTGGGAAGGACAGCACTGTAGATGGAGAGCCCTCGAAAGCTGTGTCCCTTTCCTGAGCACGAGGTGTGGTAGGGCAGACCCCAACAGCACCAGGTAGTCACGCATTTGGTCAGATGCCCACTTAGCTTCTCACCTACTCTCCTCCCAGCTATTCTGCAGATAACACTGAGAGTCCTGGATGTTGGAGTTGGGAAAGCAAATTTAGTGTACACAACCTTATTTTGTAGCTGAAGAAATTCCCCTGGCAATGGTCCTTGTTCTTCATACTGCACCACTTGCTCTGGCTAACAAAACTTAAGTACGCTGGGTCATTAGAAAGGTAAGTGATGAAAACACAGTAACATGTGAAGGAAGTCACAGAATGGTGTGAAGAGCTGGTAATGACTTAATGCTGCTTCTAGGGTCATTTACATTCTATAACAGAAAGTTCTTAAACACTCTTAACAATAACAAAAACCTGCAAGGAATGCGTGCCCTACAGTTGGCTCCATCAGATGCTGAGGACTATTTTCAGAGGGGAGTGAGAGCTTCTCCAGTTTCACCCCCCACACCCAGCTTGCTGCCTCCTTGGCCTCCTATGAATGCAGCTGCCCCTGTACACCCACATTCTTCTCACGTGGGCCAAGCTGATGTGCATATGATCCAATCAGAAGAAGGGGCCAAGTGGGAGGTAACAGTACTGAAGGCAAGAGGTCACCAAAGAAACACAAGACTGGAGTGATGATAATCCTCCACTTCTTCCTAACATCGGGATTTGAAATGACTTCACAAGCGAGATAAGGTATGTAATATCAGGTGCATATCAGAGATTTAAATCAGTGCTTTGGGGTCAGAAACCCTGGGAACAGCAAAAGATGTACCCTCTGTTCCCAGTGCTGACGCTGATGAGCTGGGACCTGCCGCCTCAGAACAGGGAGGCTGTATTCCCCAGCCCCCCAACCTGACTTCTCCGCACTGTGTAGAGAGGCCCACCCAAGAACACAGAGATGCTGAGACCTAGCTCACGCCCTGTTCCCCAAGCCCTGAGTCATAGCCAGGTCTGTACCAGTCAAGAGAAAAGAGCACCATTTTTTCCAGTGGTCTGACCTAAGAAGTGTTTGTTTCTAATTTGAACAAGGGCATATATGGGAGAGGGATATCTACCTACCTCTTTCCTTTCTGGAGGCTACACAAGACGAAATTGATGCTTACGGAAATAAGTAAGGTACTCTCAGTCCCTTCAAGGGCCCATGTCACACCACGCCAAAGAAGACACAGTACTGAATTAAAAAGAACAGAATGGAAAGGAATCTCCCTCATCCTTCCAAATTCCTTAAAGAGTGTCCACTGTAACCCCTTCCACTCAACACTGTGCTGCAGGTCTTGGATAATGCAATAAAGCAAGAAAAAGAAATAAAAGGCATACAGATTGCATAGGGAGAAGTAAAACTATATTTGTAGACATAATTGTAAACATAAAAATAAAGAACAAATTATTAGAATTAGTAAATAATTTCATCAAAGTCACTGCCTTTTAAGATCAACATGCAAGAATCAATCAGATTTCCATATATTGACAACAAAAATTTGAAAATGAGAAAAATTTAAATTCCGGTTACAATAGCATTTATTCTTAAATTAATTAGTCGATAGTCCTGGAAATAGTGCTTCTCACCCAAGCAAGGGCTTGGTTTTTCTAATGATAATAATTATCATTATTATCTGCCTTTGGAGCAAAGGTCAGGAAGGCTTGCTGCCCATTATTGAAGATTTGGGTCCCCCTGACCTCAGGGATCCTCTATGGTGATGCTCCCCACTTCATGCACAGGTACCATCTGGTCCCTGTCATGTCATCTAGTAGGAAATGGGGCTCAAGGAACTGGTGATAGTGCAGTTACGGCTCTTACAGCTAATGAAGTCCTGTGTTGCTGACCCAGAGGCCAGTGTCCTCTCTCAGCCTCCATGAAACTGTTACAGGGTGCAGCCAAGTAATGGGCCCAAACAAGGATTTGTAGTGGGTCCAGAACTCAAAGTATCCAGGAAATATTAGAAAATGTATATAGAATGTCCTCACCTCCACAGGTCTGAACTGGGTGGGGAATGGGACTCCTGGAGCAGGACCATTCAGAGCTGTTGGGTATGGCAGCAGCTTTGCAGCTAGCCTCTGGCATGGTCATTTAACATATCTATAACCTTTAACTGGTTCCATAGATATGTTAAATAGCTGTAGCCATGCTTTGAGCCAGGGGGATGGAGGAGATTTCCACCCAGGATGTAGCCAGAGGCAACTCCCCCTAGACACAGCGCCTGCGTGAAAACTTGGAGATGGTTGGCTCTGGGCCATGGGGTCACCCCTACCCACAGCTAACATGGCAGCCCAGAAAAACTGGAGGAATATGAAGTGCTGGCTGGTGTAGCCGATTGAAGGAGGAGTCGGAAATGGGGCTGCAGAGGAAGGTCGGTGCGGGGGATTTAAACCCAGACACAGCAGCCATATCTCTCTCTTGGAACACACGGCTTTTGGTGAGAGGGGAGAACCCGGCAGCTTTGGGGCTCCCTTTGCCACGCAGCTTAGGAAGCTGGGGAGCAAGATGTAGCAGCGATGCCGAGCTCTCTCTTAGCAGTTTGGGAGAATGCAGGAGAGATGCTGCGGGAAGCTCTCTCTTGGACCACGAGGCTGAGGAGTGGGGACCCCTCAGCCTGAGAGACAGAGGCAGGACCACGTGGCTTTGGGTGCCTTCCTTTGCCACGTGGCCTAGGAAGCAGGAGAGACTTTGCCCAGAAGAAAAGGGGGAAAGGACTCTTGCTGGTGGGCCATGAGAAGGTGCCACATGGTTTTGGATTAACAGGAGATCGCGGTGGCGACACAGTGGATGGTGCCAGAACTGAGAATCTGCCTGAATCAAGGACTTCTACTTTTCCTGAGATACGGTACCCTGGACTGGGCAGGGGGAGAAGGAAGGACTGTGTGTTTGTGGGTATTCTAGAGAACTTTAGTTTTTTTAAAGGAGACCTTAAGTCATTACTCCAAGCCTGTAAAACTTGTAAATAAATAATTCTTTTCCTTTTCACAAGTCTCTGGCATTGAGAGACGTCTTTCCATTGGCGGCGAGCATAACGGACCTGGAGCGGGGTTGGGACAACATTGGATGCCCCCAGCACCCCTGCTCTGTAACACTTTCACTGGCCTTTATCAACAAGGTAACGCAGACATTCTAAGTGTGTCTACACCTGAAACATGGCTTCAAAGTCCCTGCAGAACAAAGTGATAAACCTGAACAGAGGAACGGACAATCCACAAGATGGAGAGTTCGACACTCCTCTCTCAGCAATCAACAGAACAAAAAGAAAATCAGCAAGGATGCAGAACTTAAAAACACCCTCAACCACCTAACCAGATCAGTATCTGTAGAGCATTTCTCCTGCTACATTCTTCTTGAGGAACATTCACCAAAATAGACCACATCCAGGGTCATAAAACAAACTTTGATCAACTTTTAAAAAATTGAAATAATTCAAAATATGTTCTAGGACCACAATGGAAATCAGAAATCAAGAAGTAAAAGATAACTGGAAAATCTTCAAACTTAAAAATTAACAGACCTTCTGGTTTCGGCTCTCCTGGCGGTGGGGGCAGTCTCAGAAGGGCCCCACGCTTTCATGAGTTTCATCTCCAGGAGACCCACCGTGGCTGCAGGCAGGGAAGGGGAGCGTAACCATTTTGAAAAACACCCGGTGAGGTTGTCACCGCAAAGCCTGCCCTGTATGGGAAACTACGAAGGTTTATCTGGTTTGGAGGAATGGAATTTAGCCAACTCCAGCTCCCTTGCTCCTTCTTGTCTCTTGTAAGGGGATTTTAAAAAAAGGCTAAGAACTGCTTCTGAAGGTCACAGCACAAGGACTCGGGCCCCCTAAAAACCTGCGACTTGCTCACATAATCAGAGATTACCTGCCTCTTCCCCGCACCTCACCCCCACATCATCCACCTCCAGTACAGGACAACGGGGGACTCCAGCTGGGAGCTAGCTGCAAAACAGACTCTATTTAAGGGGTTCTTAGGAAAATCCAAAGACAACAGGGAAGCACCAATAAACAAGGATATTAGAAGAAACCTCTAGCTATCGCCAACAATAATCACAGGCCAACTCCTGGTCAGATTAACATCAAACTTCCACTCAAAGCCTAATCACCGCAGTTCCTACTGCCTGACCCACCAAGCTCAGTGTGCAACAAAAAATCACAAGGCATGTTTCAAAGCAAGGAAAAAATACAGCCCGAAGAGACAAGGCAAGCATCAGAACCTGATTCAGATACGATGCAGAGTTTGGGATTATCAGAGAGGGATTTTAAAATAACTATGATATGTTAAAGGCTACAGTGAAAAAGTAGACATGCAAGATAGGTAATAAGCACACAATATGGCCAAGTGATTCTTCACAAAAGTCAATTTAATGGGAGAAAAGATAGCCATTTTAACAAAGGACTTATATCCAGAATACATGAATTCTCAAAATTCACCAGTTAAGAAAACAACCTGATTTAAAAGGGGCAGGGGAGGCGAAATGCTGGAATGGACCTTACCAATGAGAATAAAGGGATTACGGATGAGCCCACAGAACGATGCTCAACAACTTCGCCTTCTGGGAATGCAGAGCAGAAGCACGATGAGATACCTCCGTCACCCACTAGAACCCCAAAGTAGAAGCAGTGATGATAACCGAGCTGGCGAGGGCGGGGCTGCTGGACCGCTCGCACACTGCTGAGGGGAACACAAGCGGTCCCGTCTGGGGAATCGCTTGGCACATCTGTACAGTTACACATGCACAAACGACCCAGCCACCCTCTCCTGGGCGCTCAGTCTGGAAACGTGAAACCACAAAAACCTGTACACAGATGTTCATAGCAGTGCAAGTTATGATTTTCAAAAAGCGTAGACAACCCAAATTCCCTTCCCCAAGTGAGTGAACAGCGGAACATCCACGTGGCAGACTGCCACTGAGTGGGAAAGGGGAACGGCTATTGAGACATGCAACAACGTGGGGGGCCCACAGGGGAAAGGAGCTGAGGGGGAGAAGCCCCACTCAAAGGACTGTCCCCTACATGACTCCATGTACATAACATTCTGGAAGAGGCAACACCGGAGCAACAAAGAATAGTCAGTGCTTCCCCGAGGTTACAGATGGGGGTGGGGAGGGCCACAGTGGGCACACAGGGGATTTGGGGAGGTGACAGAGCAGTTCTGGGTCCCCATCGCGGTGGCGGTTACACTGTTTATCCATGTGCCAAATCTCACAGAACTGTAATGTAAATACTCTCAATATTAATATATGCTGATTTGTATTTATTTTTTAAATATTGTATGTATGTTTGTATGTATTTTTAGAGAGAGGGAGAGGGGAAGGGAGGGAGAAATAGAAAGAGAGAAATGTTGATGTGAGAGAGAAACACATTGGTTGCCTCTCGCACCCACCGCGACTGGGACAGAACTGGCGATCCAGGCATGTGCCCTGACCAGGAATCAAACTGGCGACCTTTTGCTTTGCGGGACGACACCTAACCCACCGAGCCACACCAGTCAGGGTGGATGTTGATTTTTAAAACAAAGTGAAATAAAGATACTATAAGAAACTAAATAGGCAAGGCACAGACTGGGAGAATACATTCATGATGCCTACCAAAGACTCATATCCAGAAAATATGAAGCATTCCTAGAAATCATAGGGAAAAGATGGATGAGCCCAATAAAAACCAGAAGACTTGAACAACTATTTCACAAAAAGTTAACCAAATGGCTAATTGGTTATTAAAGGGGGTCCACATCATTATTCATTAGGGGAATACAAACAAAAAACACACGGAAATACTGCTACATACTCGCCAAGAAATAAAGACTGTTAATGCCAACCGTTGGCAAGGATAGGAAGAAACGAACTTTCAGAAATTGATCCAACTTTTTGTGGGAACTGCTAGACAGTGTCTCTTAAAACAACACACACATCTATCCTTTGACACAAAAATTCTGCTCATAGTTGTACACCCAACAGGATTGAGTCCATGTATTCACCCAAAGACCGTATGAAAGTTCACAGCAGCTTCATTCACACTAGCCAGAGACTAAAAACAACCAGCATGCCCATCAATGGTAGAATGGATGGATGAGCGGGTAGTATATTCATACAATAGAATACCACCCAGCAATAAACAAGCTACTGATAGATGCAATGCTGTGGATGAATCTCGCAGATATTATATGGGTGAAGGGAACCACAGAGAAAAGCAACTGCGTGATGGCAAACAGGCAAACTGGTATTTATTTATTAATAGCAGTGGGAACAGTGGGTACCTGCACGGTGCTGACTGGGGAGGAGCAGGTGGAAGCCCGGGGTTATAAAAATGTCTTATATCTTGGTCTGGGAGCTAATGACGTGTGTGTACACCCATAAACGTTCGCCCAGCTGTCCTCTTAAGGTCTGTGCAGTTTAATTACGTGTACGTTACACCTCGATTAGAAAACAGTAAGAAAGAGGTAGGAATGACGGCGAACAGAAAACGGAGAGAATGTGAAGAAGAGAGGCAGTTAGGGAAAGAAGGGAGGGAGGCAAATAAAAGAAAAATAAACTTGCCCTGGCTGGTGTAGCTCAGTGGATTGAGTGCGGGCTGGGAACCAGACGGTCCCGGTTTGATTCCCGGTCAGGGCACATGCCTGGGTTGCAGGCCAGGTCCCCTGTGAGGGCCATGTGAGAGGCAACCATACATTGCTGTTTCTCTCCTTCTCTGTCTCCCTCCCTTCTCCTTTCTCTAAAAATAAATAAATAAAATCTTTAAAAAAAAAAGAAAAAAGAAAAATAAACTTGATCATGGTAGGAGGTGGGGGGGGCTCAAAAATTTGTTATTGGGCAGGTACTGTTATCCGCATCTTAAAGGTGGGGGCACTCCAAGGCTTGCTGATGTGCTCAGCATCACAGAGCGGGTGCATGACCCGAGCAGAGGCCAGCACCCACGCGTGCACGATGCCGAAGCCTTTATTTTTCCACCTGCCAGCTCAAAAGTCACCTCCTCCTAGAAAGGTGGCCCGAAAAACGCCTTCCGCCCTGAACAGATCCTGCCTGCCGCGAAGGGCGTCTGTCTCATCACCAGCGCCTCGGTTGGGCGTGGCCCCTTCTGTCTCCCACCCGGGGCCGTGGTCGGCGGGGAGAGGGTAGAGACCGGTCCGTTCATCTCAGACTCTCCTCCGGGGCTTAGGGCCGGCTGCCTTAACATTTGCCCTCGCGGGACAGGGGACGCGTTTGTCTGCTCTTTGAACGTGCCCTTTGATTAGGTAAACCACAGGCCGCGGGCGGCGCTTCCTTCCGAGGGGGAAGCCAGTGAGGAATGGGGCGATGACTCCGGTTGAGCCAGAGCCCAGCCGCGTCATTGTTATTCACTCGGAAACCCGTTTCCGCGAGTGTTTTGAAGAAGCAGCTGACGACCTCACCCGCCTACGTCAGGCGCAAACAGGTGCGCCGGCCCCGCCCCTCTCACCTGCGCGCGCAAACCCACCCCAGCGCGCGGCTCTGCGGCGGCGGGGAGGCCCACACGAATTTATATGGTGCTATTTTGGTCGCGCGTCCCGATTGGTTGACTGCGAGTGACGAAAGGTTTGTGCGCCGCGGGGCGGGGCGACATCCGGGGGAGGAGTGCGTCCGTTGCGGTGCTGCGGGCTGAATGACAGCTGCCCAGGAGGCGTTGCTCTGTTGGCCGAGGTCCCAGCAGACGTTAGGGTAGCGGTGGGGGTCTCCATTCCCATTTTTCAGTCTTTCAGTTGGGCTTTTAATGAAAGAGCCTGTGTGACCGAGAAGCGTTGCTAGGAACCGACACCTAAATCTGGGATCGAGTTGCTGGGTGGTGTTACACTTGTAACCGGCCACATGGCGGAAACGCACGGCCTTGCCGGACCAGATGCCAGCCCAAAGCGGCGTTTCGTATCCAGAAGCGCTGTCAGTTACCTCTGTAGACTTGTCTTTCTGCCATTCTTACCTCGCCCTTAGCTAAATGAGACCTCTGTGGCCTACGTATTTCTCGTCCAGATTGTCGCCAGGCCGCCCCCTCTCTTCCAACAGTGCTGTTATGCACCCTCCTCGGAAGCCAGAGAGACAAAACGCTTTATAGACATCGCAAAAGGATCTCATTTCCCCCACATTCCCATACGGTGATCCGAGCCAGGTCTGGCTTTCCCTGGATTCTGGCTGTCCATCAGTCAGGTGGCATTACTTCTGAATCTCAGGGTTCTTCAGTTTCTTTTGGTGACTAACTGGTTTTGAGCTTCTTTGGTAAAAGTTACTGAATTAATATCAAAGGTGACTCCGAAATATCTAAAATTCTGATCATACCAGATAAGCTTAAACAGATAAGCAAAAAGGACCATTCAAAGCCATCACTCCCTATGGGATATGAATTTAGCTTGAAAGGAGTTCTGTTAATGAGTTCTATTTCCTCCTTAGAATCACAAATATCACCTCTGGTTGCAAAGCCCATGAAGGCCTGCTAGATCTTCTGAGTTCACAGCCTTGAAGATCATTTGCAGGTGGATGTGGGAAAAACAGAACTTAGTAACTATTGAGCATAAACGACATCAATAAAAATGGTCATTTATTATCTTTTCAATGTACCAAGCCTTTTTGTAAATGCTTAACAGGTGTTTCCTGTAATCCTAAAAATCTCCACGACTTGGATACCATTGTTATACCCATTTTACAGAAAAGGAAACTAAGGCCCAGAGAGCTGGGGTAACTTGACTACGTGTTAGTATGATGGCGGTGCCAGGGTTCATAATCCAAGTTTGTCTGACTCCGAGATTTGTGGCATTAACCACTAGGCTTTGGATAGTTTCTTTTCTCCTGTCCTGTCTTACCTAACTGGAAATTCAGCCTTAGACTGGCATGAAAGGAGATGAGGTCAGTCAGTAAGTGTTACAAATCCTCAGGAAGATGTCTGTCCTGTGGCTGTCTTTAAAAAAAAAAAAAAAGGATTGCTACTAAGGGAAAATAATGGTGCCAAGGGTCTTAACAATCTCCACTTCCCCCGGACAACAGACCATATTAAACATGCAGTACAGTTTTTGGAAAGATTTTTTATTCTGCTGTGTTTGTTGACATGGAGACTGGACCGTTTACAGAGTGGCCGCACGTAGATCCACTTGGTTAGTTAGGAGCCAGGAGGCAAACTCGTCATAAGAATGACTTTCAAACTTTTTGCTACCCTTTCTGCCATGACCTACCAGAACCATCTGGTGATTGTTCCAAATACATGTACTATAGACACGGTAGTGGGGATTGCCTCTGAGCCAGGCAGGCCTGGGTGCACCCCTCAGCCTACCTGTGTGCAGTGCTGTGTGAATTTCCACATTCTCCTGAACCTCATTTTCTTGATATGTAACCTACTTTGCTACAAGGATTAAGTGAGATACATGAAGTTCCTGGATTAGTTTGTGGTGTATATACATATTCAAAAATAGTAGTTCTTTTTCTTGCCCCTTCCCCTGAATGTTTAAGAAAAAGCACGTCACTGTGATGACCACATCTTGATAGTTTCTTTCATGGAGCTACGTAATGGCACTGACTTTCAGTCAGACAGTAATTTACGTTAAGACCACCCGTCCTAGCTTTAAGTGCCCTTACTGAAACTTCAGCAACATCATTTTCAAATATCAGCTTCCATTTTAGTTGTGTTTGTCAATCATTTAACAAATAGTTACTGAAAACCTATTAGGTATAAAGCATAGGTTATTCTTTCACAGAGCTTCCTGAAGGCATTTCGGCAAAACAGTCTGGCTCACAAACAGGTATTAAGGAAATAGACTGTACTTTTATGGTAATAATAAGCTGTTCTTTTTCATGGGTCCCAAACTCAACTTTGGCCATAATTCTTTTTTTTTTTTTTAAGATTTTATTATTTATTTTTAAAGAGAGGAGAAGGGACAGAGAATGAGAGAAACATCAATGTGTGGTTGCCTCTCACGCGTCCCCTGCTGGGGACCTGGCCCACAACCCAGGCGTGTGCCCTGACTGGGAATTGAACCTGCGACCCTTTGGTTTGCAGGCTGGCACTCAATCCACTGAGCCACACCAATCAGGGTTTTAATTCTTAATGAAAATGATTTAGTGTGTCAAGACACACAGGTGCACACAAAAGAAAAACAAACATAAAATACTAAGAATGGAAGTAGGCATTAACAAAAACTAAATGTGTTTCTTTAAAATATAATTTAGGGAATGTTGTTCACCTTAAAAGTCAATCATTTGTTCCTTGATCTTGCATAATCAATGAACAGATTTTTTTCATCACTGCTAGTCCACAAAAGGGAGACTTTCAAGTCCTCTTTACCAGTATAAAGTTATAAAATGCGCTATGTGTGTTAACAGTGAATATTACTACAAAATGAAAACTTTGCAAATCATTACACATCCAAATATATTTTAAGTGAAATGAATTTCCAGAAACTTGCAAAGCATTAAGTTGAACTGAATAGTTTGAATTTAAGTGGAACTATTTTTTCCTAATTCAAAAGTGTGAGACTTCGGCAACAGGTACTTGACGCCCCAAAACTTGTTTGGATTATTTAAGTCAGTCAAGTGAACAGTCAATTCAATAGTGAGAAGTTAGCCAAACCCGCTTTTTTAGACCATGTTAACCTGTACTTTCAGATTTAGCAATCATTAATAGAACTTATATCTTAGGGATGGGAAATTATCATATATAATATGACATGAAAATTAGTATATAACCTATAATATGTAAGTTCAGTTATTCCAAATAACGTAAGTTATTAGCTACAAAGATAGTGACATGAATTGAGCATGTAACGTAATAGATGCTGGATGCCAATGTGGTTCATTTTAATGGATTTGATTAATTTAACTCCTTTCCTTGCCAGAAAGAGTGATTTAGGATGTGATTTATTTTGTCCTCTAATAAAGGGCTGCTTTTGAAAACCGTCGGCACCCTAACGCTCTGCTCTTCCCCAGTGCACCACAGAACTGAGGAACCGAACGGTAGTAGGAACGAAAATGCCTCTACTGGTGCTAAGCAAGTGAACACAACCTCCACCCTGGGACCTGAACTAGTGAGAACCTACGTTTTAAATGGCCCCTTGGAAGCACCCATTCACTCAACAAATAATTCTTTATCTCTGTCTACGACCCAAGCAGACAAGTAATGTGAATAGGGCATGGTACCTGCTATGATTGGCTCATAGTCTACAGAGGGTGAGAGATGAATTAGCAAATAATGCAGCTGAGAGCTAATTACTACAATGGAGGAATTTGACTATGTGTACAAGGGCACAGAGAAAATCTGGAGGTTGTGGGCAAACACCAAGCATACAGGCTCAGGAGCGGGGAGTGCTGGGAGAGGAAGGCAGTCAGAACACGAGGGAGCCGCACTAACGTCTTTGACCACCATTCTGCAAGTAGGGTGCAGCCGAAGAGAAGTGAAGGGGATATCAGAAAAGCTCCTTCCAGGAGTCTGCACACCGGCTTTCCATGCTGCGCCAAAGGAGGGGAAGTGGAAGACTTGGATCAGCTGTGTGGTTCTTCTGACCGGCGTTATTGCCCCTATACTTGGCATGGTAAGGAATTTTATTGTCTCTGCTTTATCCAGAGACAAGAGAACTTCATGTGAACTTGTAGGTGTTTAGGGAAATTGTTTTGCCTAATATTGTCAGTCATTGTTCTCTGATAGTGAGCAAATGGTTCCAGCAACCTGGAAGATAATTACCACATTGAACATATGTAGTATTATGGTATTATATTTATTTTTAATTATATTTTATTGATTATGCTATTACAGCTGACCTGATGTCTTTCTCTCTTTCCCCCCCTCCACCCAGCACCCCCTACCCTCTCAGGCATTCCCCCCACCATTGTTCATGTCCATGGGTCATGCCTATAAGTTCTTTGGCTACTCAATTTCCTATACCATACTTTACATCCCCATGGCTCTTCTGTAACCACCGATTTGTACTTGTTAATCCCTTCACTTCTTCAGCCATTTTCCCACATCCCCTCCCATCTGGCAACCATCAAAATGCTCTCTGTATCCATGATTCTGTCTCTGTTCTTCTTCTTTGCTTAGTGTGTTTTTTATATTCAATTGTTGGTAGATATGTATTTTTTGCCATTTTATTGTTCATAGTTTTGGTCTTCTGTTTTCTTAAATAGATCCCCTTAACATTTCATATAATAATGGTTTGGTGATGATGAACTCCTTTAGTTTTTTCTTGTCTGGGAAGCTCTTTATCTGCCCTTTAATTCCAAATGATAACTTTGCTGGATAGAATAATCTGTGCTGTAGGTCCCTGCTTTTCATGACTTTGAATATTTTTTGACAATCCCTTCTAGCCTCCAAAGTTTCTTTTGAGAAATCAGCTGACAGTCTTATGGGAACTCCCCTGTAGGTAACTAACTTCTTTTCTCTGCTGCTTTTAATGTTCTCTCTTTATCTTTAACCTTTGGCATTTTAATTATGACGTGTCTTAGAATGGCCCTCTTTGCATCCATCTTGTTGAGGATTCTCTGTGCTTCCTGGACTGGTATGTCTATTTCCTACACTAAATTAAGGAAGTTATCTTTCATTAATTTTTCAAATAAATATCTAATTTCTTGCTCTTTCTCTTCTCCTGGCACCCCTATGATGTGAATGTGATATCGGACCTCTTGAAGTTGTCCCAGAGGCTGCTTGCGTTATACTTGTTTTTTTTTAATTCTTTTTTCTTCTTATTGTTCTGCGTGGTTGTTTTTTGCTTCCCTATGTTCCAAATCATTGAGCTGATCTCAGTTTCATCCACTCTGCTGTTATTTCCCTGTAAATTGTTCTTTATTTCAATTAGTGTATCCTTTGTTTCTGTCTGGGTCTTTTTTATGCTGCTGAGGTTCTCACTATGTTTCTTGAGCATCCTTATAACCAATGTTTTGAACTCTTCATCTGATAGATTGCTTATCTCCATTTCATTTTGCTCTTTTTCTGGACTTTTGATCTTTTCTTTCATTTGGCCATGTTTATTTGTCTCCTCGTTTTGGCAGCCTCCCTGTGTTTGTTTCTATGTATTTGGTAGAGCGGCTTTGACTTTGTGTCTTGGTAGTGTGGCTTAATGTAGTAGGTGTCCTGTAGGGTCCAGTGGCACAGCCTCTCCTATGACCCAAGCCAGGTACTCAAGGTGCACCCTTTGTGTGAATACACCCTCCTCTTACAGTGGAGCCTTGGTTGCTGTTGGCAGATCACTGAGAGGGATTTACCCGGGCCAGTCAGCTGCAAGGACTGGCTGTGACCACTGGCCGCCAACTTCCACCCTTCGTGGAGGATCAGCTGTGCAGGGGCAGGGTGAGGATGCTCCAACATGGTCTTTAGTTGTCCACTGGGTTTGCTGGCCTTGGAGATTACCAGGTGGTACAGCTCCTAAGGTCAGCTCCCACCTGTGTTTTGCCTGGGGCCACCCTGCCTGAGCTATAAAGCAATCTGAGATGCTGCTACTTGTGCTGGGCTTGGAGATTCCCATGGAAAGCCAAGCTGTGACTCTAATCTGTCTGCTGCTAGTGCCAGGCCTGGGGCTCACTAAGGCCAGTTGTTGCTTGTTTGATAGGATTTAGGAAGTTGTGAAGCATGAGTCAAGACCAGCCATTCATATGAAAAAGCAGCTTGGGTGGGCCCTAAGTTGGGTGGGGCGGAGTCTCTGGGGACCTCCAAGGCAGGTCAGACAGTGTTAGCCAGTTGATGGAGTCTCAGATATGGCACCAGCTTGCTGGCTTTGTCGGGGGAAGGTTTAGAAAAGGGACAATGGCCTCTGCTTGCCTTGATGCCAGACACTTTATTTTCTCCTTGTATACCACTGGTGCCTTTCAAGCTGCCACCCCAGTGCTGGAGCTCAGAGGGAGTGAATCTGAGTAGGTGAGTCCGTGTGTAGGTACTTTAAGAGGCACTGCTTGGGGCTCTAGCAGTTTCTTCCACCAACTCAATCATAGCTGGTTTTTGCAGCCAGAAGTTGTGGGGAATTATCTTCCTGGCACTGGAACCCTGTGCTGGGGGCCTGGTGTGGGGCTGGGACTCCTCGCTCCCAAATTTTTATCCACCACATGCGGGTGAGGGACCAGCTTATTCCACGTCTGCACCCCTCCTACCGGTCTGGATGGATATGGTTTCTTTAATTCCATAGTTGTCTGACTTCCATTCAGCTTGATTTCTGACAGTTCCGAGTGATGGTTGTTCTGTGGTTTAGTTGTAATTTTGATTTGGTTGTGCAAAGAGGTGAGCTATGTCTGCCTGCGCTGCCATCTTGACCGGGAGTCCAGTATTATAGTATTTTTAGACTTGGCCTTTTGTTGGAGGACGTCTTACTGACAGTGCTCACTTCACTGTGAAATACATGATGAGGTTCTCGGCTGGCAACTACTTGGGAGTTTACAATGGCTCGTTCAAGGCCCTAGACAGTGAGTCTGCATTCCAGAATGCCATAGTCACTACAGGGGCACATTCTACCATAAACACTCTTGGCAAGACGAAGGCTGAGTGCTGCAGCCAAAAGAATCAGCAGAGCACAAGAAAGGCACGCCATCCCGCGAGCACCCGACAAGCAGTTCAGAGTCACACGTGAGCTGAACCGGTGCCGAACACCGATGCTGCAAGAATGGCTGTGTCCAAAGACTATGTAACGCAAAATCCTTCAGAATGAAATACGGAAATATTCCTGGCCACTCACTGTGCCTTGCATTGTGGAATCTGAATTATTCCCTCCACGGTAAAACTAAGGAATTATATCACGTTGGGTGGACCTGGATAGGATGATCTCTGACAGTAGAAATTTACAGCAGGAATCCTAGAAATGCCAAGAATGCAAGATAAAGTCAGCAATCATTAGTGACATTCACAGTTTTTGGTCCCAGGGCCCTCTCCAAACTCACTTCAAATGACATATCAGTGGCTAAAATTTTGTGGTGATTGTCATAGGACTCTTGGCTAAAGGGAGATAGGTAGGTAGGTAGGTAGGTACATACATACATACGTGATCAATAGGGCAGCTTCCCCAAGAGCATGAAAAGCCTGTTAGGAAGGAGCTGGTTCACACAACTAGGAACAGGTTGTCAAGACAGGCAGGCCTTGAAAGCCTGGTGTCCGGTCTTGTCCAGAGGTTTCCCGGGTGTTCTCCAAGGACCGGAGTTTTTCAAGGGAGAGCCAGTGGTATTTACCCTAGACCTAGCGCATAACTCACCTGCCAGTAGAAGCGTACCTCTCAGAGTAATTACTCAGCCAAGGTATTTCAAACTAGGTGTCCAGGACTGGCGTTTCCGGTAGTAAGGTGGACAATCTACATTAAAAACACTTTCACTACAGCCCTGGCTGGTGTAGCTCAGTGGATTGAGCGCGGGCTGGGAACCAGAGGGTCCCGGTTCGATTCCCGGTCAGGGCACATGCCTGGGTTGCGGGCCAGGTCCCCGTGAGGGCCATGTGAGAGGCAACCATACATTGCTGTTTCTCTCCCTCTGTCTCCCTCCCTTCCCCTCTCTCTAAAAATAAATAAAAATAAAAATCTTTATAAAAAAACACTTTCACTACAAAACACCTAAAAATACTGGTTAAAATATAACAAACTTATCTTTAAATGCATCCATAAACTAGCAAGACCTGATAGTCTCAGTAACATTGCATTGGGGAATATTGATTATTGGGGTTTTGGGATTTTTAGGAAGTCCCATTTTATTCCCTTAATAAAGTTTGTCACAAAGTAAGTCAGTGAAAAATGAAACAGATAAATGAAATGAAATCAAAATTTCTGGAGTCGGCTTCTCTAGCTGATCCATGTTGCTAGTGTTGCTGAACCACAAGTATGAGGTACATACAATCCATCGTATCCCCATTCTCGCAACAAAGCAAGGCCTTCCTTCCTTAATAATTCAGTTCCAAGGCCCTTGGGCTCGGTGGCGCACCCAAAGGTGTGTGAACAGGGCAGTGGCCTGGCAGAGTCAGGAGAGGGGTTTCATACAAAGAGATTGAACAGATATTAAGGATTGAACAAATATATGGAGGATGATAGGAGTCCAGTTTTTGAAAGAGGAGTTACAGATATGGTAGAAGAAGCTAGAATGGACCAGGTAGTATTGCGTCAGAATTGGAGTTATTAAGATGTGCTGACAGTTTACGACGTGTGTGTGTGTGTGTGTGTGTGTGCACATGTATTTTCTACTTCTGACTATTGAGAGAGGCTAAAACAGTTACACCCCAGAAACAAGGGACACGCCTAGCACTGAAATCTCGGATTCTAAAGCCCATTCTCTACTGAAAGCAACCAGGGCTCCCTGATTCCAGAGCTGAGTCAGGGAGATAGAAGATGAACATCTTGTTGGCCTGGAAAGTAAGGAAGCTCTCGAAGTACAATGGAGATAAATCAAAAGGACTCAGATGCTAAATTGAATGGGCTCCCACTTTTCAAATCTGGGACAATTAAAGCATCAAAGTATGTAATGACAGTAAAAGATTATAAAACCACGGAATAAAATAGAAAACCATGAGTCCATCCTGAAATAGATAGACATATAGAAGAGACAGCTTAATTTCTAGTAGCATGCCAACCAATAAATGGAACAGATAGATGGAATTCCAACAATAGATTGAATGATAGAATTAGAAAATCACCATTTGGTAACCATCATAGTAATAACTTAAAGAAGAAACTTCAATGTATGCTACACCAAGTGAATGAAAATTTGGTGAAGAATGAGATATTTGCGTAGCCTCAAATAAGTCCTTACTTAAAACAAAGAGCAAATAAGTAAGTTTGTGGTAGAAAAACCTGACAAATGCATAGGAATCAAGTGTCAAAGTTCACATCCTTGGTGAGCTACAGTGCAGATATGCCAAGTTCAAGAACTGTGCTGTGCACAGCCATTTCCCAAAATGGCCCAATAGTAGCATCAAGAATCTATGAAGGTATGAATCTTTTCATGACAAGGACCCCAAATTCATGAAGAACCTGTGCCTTGCCAAGAAGCACAAGAAGGGCTTGCAGGAGCTGTGAGCGGACAATGCCAAGGCCAGGACTATGTATGCCGAGGCTTTCAAGGCCCTGGCAAAGCCCAAGGAGGTCAAGCCCAAGATCCCCAAGGGCATCAGCCACAAGTTTAGTGGACTGGCCTGCACAGCCCATCCCAAGCTCGAGAGGCTTGCTGGTGCCTACAGTGCCAATGGTCTCAGGCTCTGCCGGCCAAAGGCCAAGGCTCAGACCAGGCTCTGGCCCAGCTCCAGTCTGCTTCTAGGTCAGGTTCCCTACAGGTGCTTAGGCTCCACAAAAGCCCTGGGGTGGAGAGACCTCCACGTGCCAATGTGAGGACAGGAGGACTGGTGTCTTCCTGGGCTGCTGTCTGCATGAGGCTGGTGTCCCCCTGCGCTATTCCTACATATAAACCTGAGGCCAGCAGTGGCCACAAAATTAATGTCATGGATAACGGGACAAATAAAAGCAGGTGCCACCTGATAGAACGCTATAACAAAATGAAATTCCTACCAGAATTGCCTAACCTGAATCTAATTATGAGAAAACATCAGGCATACTGAGCTGAAAATATTTTACAAGTTAGCTGACTCTGTAACCTTTATTTATTTATTTACTTATTTATTTTAAAAGATTTTATTTTTATTTTTAGAGAGAGGGGAAGGGAGGGAGGAAGAGAGGGAGAGAAACATCAGTGTGTAGTTGCCTCTCACGGACCCCCCACTGGGGACCTGGCCTGCAACCCAGGCATGTGCCCTGACTGGGAATCGAACCGGGACCCTTTGGTTCTCAGCCCGCGCTCAATCCACTGAGCTATGCCAGCCAGGCTGACTCTGTAACCTTTAAAATGTCAGTGTTTTGAAAGACACAGAAAGATTGAAGGAGACTGAAGTTTAACAGCGAAAGAAGCGCCTAACCCTGGATTGGATCGTTTGGCTATAAAGAACATTATTCAGACACCTTGTGAGCCTCCAGTGGGGCTGGTGGTAGCTGTGACGTGCCGTTGTGGACGTCCTGGTCTGGATGGTTAGACTGCAGTTACGTAGGAGACTGCCCCTGCTTGCAGTTCATTCATATGCATTAAAGTTTTAGGGGAAAAGGTTCTCAAATTGTTCAAAAGTTCTTTGGATTATTCTTGCAACATTTTGTGTTTTTGAAATTATTTAAAAATTTCAAAAACCCAAGGACTTCAAGTGTGCTGGGGCTAATAGGTTTTTACCACACTGCTGCGAATGTTCATTAGCATGTAGCAGGCACCCGCTGGGTGCAGCGTGTCTGGCGCCCTTACTGAGCCCCTGGGGACCTGGGCTCTGGGACGTTTGGCCTGGCAGCAGAAACTCACCTTTGAAATCAAGTGTCTTGAAGTTGGGATCTGTGGCACAGTGAACACAAACCTCTCCTTTCCGTGGAGGCATCTTTACTGGGAGCAGCCATGTTGCGTCATAAAAGGCCTGTTGCCAAAGGCCTCCTTGCTCAAGGTTAATGTTACTTTCAAACGTACCCAGGGGCAGATCCGGGTTTTATTGATGCCCCCCAAGGAAAATAATATAAAATTATTAATTTAAAAGTTGGCACAAGATCTCGGAAGGGCGCCATGCAGGCAAGGGGCCCTGAAACTCAAACCCGTTTCTTGTGGGTAAATCCACGTCTGACCCTGCATAAAGCAGACAGGCCTACCTTGCTCTTGAAAATCAGGAAGTCCAGTCACGTCCTGGGTGGCGGTGTCTTTTAAAGCTGTGTGAATCAAGATTCTTCTAGGACATTTGTCTCAAGATAAACCTAAGCCTTTATTTGGGATACCCCTGTAGGAGGCCTCTTGGTACCAGCAGAGGGACAGTACCCACTTTTGAAGGACAACATGTTCAGTGGACATCCAGAGTTCTAGTGGCTTGTTAACAGGCAAACCCCTTTATTTGGGGTCATGTTTCATATGCAGACATTATAACGAGTCCACAGAGCAGCACCGTGGACTTCCGGCGTGACTTGCATAGCCAGTCTAGAGAATGTCACGGCGTGTTAAGCCCACTAACCACTTACTGCAGCCTTTTCCTCACCCACGTCGCATAGGGAGCATCACCTGCACAAAAATCCACCTGGTGTCTGTGCACGAGCAGTACTGCACTGGGTCTGCCAGGCCTTCCCCAACAGGGACCCCCGTGCCTCCACTGCCCACCACCTCCTGTCAAGACTCAGGGCCCCGTCGTTGGAGCCCCTGGTCCTCGATGATCACCCTCCCACCCCTGCGCCTCCCTCACCGCCCACAGGACCAGGTCCTGGCTCCTCGGTGCCACATAGGGGTGTGTCTCCCCTCCCTTCCCCCAGCCCTGGGCCCTCCTGCGTTCTGGCCAGGCCACACTATTCTTCCGCCCCGAGGAGGCCACGGCCTTTCACACGCACCTCTCTGCCTTCGCCACCTTCTCTTGCTGCCAACCATCCCTTCCCCTCTTCTCCCTCTGGTCTTAGTCCATTCGGGCTGCACTAACAAAAGTCCACAGGCCGGGTGACTATCAACAACATTTACCTCTCCCAGTGCTTGGGGCTGGAACCCGAGGTCAAGGCTCCGGCCTGGCCGCGCCAGGTGGGAGCTGTCCGCCAGACTCAGGGCTGGCGTCTTCTCGCTGTGCCCTTGCATGGTGGCTGGGGGTGGGGACTGTCATCTTTGGAGGTTTTATTTTGACATGAACTGGGTGAGGGGAGGGGACACATTCAGACCATAGCACAGCCCAAATGTCCCTCCTCTGTGTGGTCTTCCCCACCCCCCCAGGGACAGACTCAGCGGGGCTCATGTGCTTCTGGGGCACAGACCTGCCGTTCCTGCTCCGCCTCCCCCACCTGCAGTTTAATGACACCTTCCCAGTCAGTCGTCCTTGGGGGGCCTGCGAGCAGCCAAAGGCAGGGCTGCATCTTGCTCATCGCTGCAGACCTAGCACCCGTGCACTGTGCCTGCCATGCGGCTGGCACTCGATTGTTTCAACTTCAGTTATTAATAATCACATCAATAAGCATTCTGTTTGCCGACTGCCTGTCCTCTGCCGGGTTCTTTGCTGAAGGAGCCAATGAGCCCAGCTGCTAAAATGCATCTATAACCCCAGGAGAGGGTGGGGCCTCTGGGGGCCTCCTCCCTCCAGTAAAGGAGAGTGTGATGACTCAGTTGTCACCTTGGACTGAGATTGGGGAGGAGGAAATCCAGGCTGGTGCACTTTGGTCAGCCAGAGGTCACGGTGGGAGCCTTCCCAGGCGGGGCGCCGACTGGGGAGCGGTGGGTGGGGCCCCTCTCCCCAGGAAGGTGGGGCAATCCAGGTGTGCCACGGAGCAGAGGGGACCAACCACACAGCTTAGTGAGGATGGGTGGCCTTGTATCTCTTCACCTCTAAAACCAGGAAACATCTTTGCGTGTTGGCCACATCCTTGAAAGAGCGTCACAATGCACTAAAAATAGCCACGTAGAAACGTTAGCATTTCACACAAAATCCACGAGAGGAGAACAGAGAGCAGGGCCAGCTGGCCTCAGGACTGTTTGCCCTGCCCTCTTCAGAGAAAGGGAGGAGAAGAAAATAGGATTAGGAACGCCAGAGGCTTCCGAAAGCAAACCATTGCTGTTTAGATTCTGCCCATTCCACCGACTCTCACAGCTGCTTTTTCAGAGGTCGGGCTGCGCCAGTCTATCTCTGGGTTTGTCTCTGCAAGGGAGCTGTTTGGGGAACTCGAGTGCCCCCCTCTGCTGCAGGTGCCTCAGCGACCACACTTGGCACAGCTCCTGGTCGCCGTGGAGGCGGTGGGGGCGCGTGGCTCAGCGGGCCTCACTGAGACACCCAGTGCCAGAACTCCTGGCACCAGTGACCCCACCTGAATCTGGTAGCACCTCACCTTAGAACACACCCTGTGTCCTGTGACTGAAATAGAGGGAGCTGCCATACGGTGACACTTCACTGTCATGACGGGTCATTTAGAATACGTTTGAATAACTTTCCCACCCATAAGTTCATCCTGAGCAGGAACAGTAAATTATGCCCAGGAACAGGGACAGGCTCTCATCAGCCCTGGGAATAAGACCTTCTGTCCTCTTGTCAAGGTCATCAGTTCTCCTGTCCACCCCCTGGGGGCCACAAATGGGGAGAAGGGAGCTTCTGCCTCAACCAGGAGCCACCTGTTCCGAGAGGTGTTGGCGCAGGACTCAGAAGTAAGTAGAGGCACACCTCCCCTTTGCCTCAGCTACTTAAAACTACAGCAATAATAATAGGGACAAGTACTCTATTCGCCACCCACTTGTGCTTCGCCAGGCCCTACGCTGAGCCCTTTACGTATCATCTCATTTAATCCTCACCCCAATCCTACGGGATTGGTATTGCTATCCCCATTTTTCCAGCCTGCCTAGGCTCCCAGCTACTAAACGGCAGGCTCCAGCTTCCAAGTCCCTAACATCTCTATCCCTGCTGCTCCCCCACGGGTACCTGGTCAGCTCATCCTGGCCCCTGAGTCGGGGGCAGCTGCCATCACCATGGACATTCATCCGGTCACCCGCCGCCTTACGGGGGGTCTGGGGTGTCTGTGCCCCTCCTCTCACCCGTTGCAGCCCCTCACGCCCCAGCAGGCACACGGGCCCACCCCCCCTGCATGCTCTGTGGTGCCCCCGGTACTAAGTACCCAAAGCGTGATCCACGGGCCCACAGCTGTGGCACTGACTGGGAGAAGCGCAGAACCTCAGAGCCTACCCCACACTCACGCTTTCACAAGACCCCGGGGACTCCGACGCACCTGGCCGCTCTGTAAGCCACGTCTTCATCACTTAGCCAGTTCATGTGGGTCTAGGGCTGTTGTCATGTGGCCCTTCGTCTTTTTGGAAAGGTTATAAGTGAAATGTGGGTTTGTCTAGATCACTGGGGACGGTCCAAAGTGCACCTGGGAATAGATCTGATCATTTGGGGTCCTTGCCCCAGAGTGATCACGTGGTCAGCCCTGTTGAGTGGCAGCCTGACCCTCAGTAGTGTCCCGGGGACTCAGTAGCCTCAAAGGCACTACTGACCTTGGCCTTTGCTCGGTCCTGGAGGACACTTAGGGCCCTTCAGGGAGGTTCCTGAAAGATAGACACTTCGGATTTTTTAAAGCAGAAAGAATCCAGCCCCACTCTGGCATTCTCCCCCAGGGCTGCCCCTCTGACCCCACCTCTCAGGTGTCCCAGGTGCAGCATTCCTGGCAGCACGGCAGCAGGAATCAAAGAGGGGCCGCCACCCGCTTCCGGCCCTGCCATTCCAGAGCCCTGCCTCTGAACAACGTTGCGGGTTCCGGCGGCCACCTCCCTGAGTCACTGCACCTCTCCGGGGCTGTCACTGCTCTCAAACAGCACCCGCTTGTTTTCACCCCCTTTCTGACATGTGCCCTGGCCTGAGAGGAGGGCTGCGTGTTTACTCTCTCCTGCTTCCTGTGGGCAGGGCAGGGCACACTGTGGGCTGGGGCTGTCTGATTCACCCTGGAGCCGGGGAGGGGTGGACGTGTGTGGTCCTGGAATGCAGGTGTGGGCTGTTCTTGAAGGAGTGTTGCCAGCCAGGGAGAGCTGGGGGGAGGCTAGCCTGTTACATAAAGCACATGGAGCGTGCGTGGTGTGGCTATGTGTCTAGTATGTGTATGGGTGGTGTTTGCGGAGCATGTGTATGTGTCTTGTGTGTGTGGTATGTGTGTAAGTTACGTGGTTGTGTGTGCACGCCTCTGCCCCCAGACCCCGGAGGAGAGGGCAGTCTGTCCCAGCAGCCTGTGGCAGGCCTGCTATGCAGAAAGTTCTGTGAGGAGGGTCAGCATCTCCCAGGGTGCAGCCCCAGGGTTGCCCTTGAGGGAGCATACCTCTCCAGGCCGTGTGGTGGGTGGGCAGTGCTGTGCCTGGCTCCCCGCAGGGCCAGTCCCAGGCTTTCAGGGCACAGGTCTGTGGAAGGGCGGCCCTCGAGTCAAGCCCAGGGAGGCCGGGCCCACCGGCACAAGCCCAGCTCGAGGACCAGGGAGCTCCGGGGTTGAGCTGTGCTCAAGCTTTGATGCGAGTGAGCCATCCACCCCAGACCAGCCCAGAACAAGGCCAAGGGGAGGGTGGATACGGGAGACGCTGCTGGGTGGAGAGTCCCCACCTGGTAGGACTTCCTTCCCCTGCTCTGTCTCAGAGCAGTGTCATGGAAGGACTGGGAGAGTGGAATCAGGAACCAGCGTATCTTGTTTCCAACACAGCTCTGCCACAGACAAGAAGCAGAGCCCTGAGGCACATTACATAACTTCCTGGTGCCTCAGTTTCTTCCTCTGTGACACGGACAATAATGACATCCACCTCATCGGGTTCCTGTGAGGCTTAAAGGGATGGGTGCAGGTGAAGGGTTCAGAACAGTAGCCGGCACATAGTAGGCACTCAGTAATGACCATTCTTTGGGGACAAGAATCGGTGTCCTCAAAGTGTCAGGGATGGTGGGGTGGGGAAGCACCTTGCTTCTGACACCCGAGACAAGGCTCATCCAAAGATTCTGCTGCACCGTCAGAAAGAAAAGGAACCCAGTGCACACGTCACTTCCCATGGTCAGACGTGATTTTTAGACTGTGTCGTGACGGCAGAGCCCTGACTCTGCTTCAGGAGAATCACTCAGCTTGGGAAAAGCAGTAAACCTAGGGGCTGGTTCTCAAGTCTCTGGACTTTTCCACTTTTAGACTTAACTCTATGGTCTCTTAAAATTAAACCCAAGAGTTTTCGATCACAGGAAGGGCAGGTTTCTAAACTAAACATATTCAGAGGTCTGTCTCTTTTGACGATGGCCGTGATACCAATCACCACCTCACTATTTTCAGAGCCTGACTTGAATCTACTTAAAATTCACGTAATTGGAAGATGCAACACCATATTAATCTTCGTGCACCCATCCCCTCATCTACTCAACGAGCGTTTATTCAGCATCTACTGCAGCCAGGTTCTGGGTTTGATGCTGCGAGGCTGTCGGGATGCAGGGGATCAGAGCTCTGTTCCAGGGGGACTCTCCCCAGCACACGGCACGCGCACGCTGCACACTAGGACAGACTCAGTGACAGGAAAACAAGTACAGAAGATATCATGGCGCGCTCACGTCAGGATTAGCTAACTAGTGTGAAATCGTAAAATCAACCCTATCACATTTCTGAATGTAGACACGCTGTTCTCTGCTTAGGAGCTCAGGGGCAACTTCAGTCCTCAGCTGGGGGAGCTGAGAGGCTTAGAGAAATTCAGTCACAAGCCAGCCAGTGGTAATCAGCTGAGCGAGGGAAAGAACCCTGTCTCCTTGGGCCAATAAGCCTTCAGGTGGTGTCAGAGAGCAAACATAAGAATCCAAAAACGGACTAGCGTTCCTTTCCATAAACACTGTTTACTATTATATCACAAATTAGTGTAAACTCCATGTGTGCTTTTTGTACCAAGAGAATGCACTGCTCTCATAAAATAAAAAGGGCACCCTAGTCCTTCAAAGAAAAGGGATTGTTGTCACAAGCAACCTGTTGCCTAGCAACAAAACAGCAAGGCCTCACACCTTTCTCCCAGTCCGGGAACCACACAGCCTTTCCCTCCTGCTCATGCCTCTCAACTTGAAATGCAGGCTTCCTTTCATAGAATCTGTGGTCAGAATAACTGCGCTTATGGTTCCAGTTTAAAACACCAGTCACTAAGAAGTCCTGGCCTTTGCTAAGAATTTAATCACATGTCAGAGCCTGGGAAAAAGCCACAACATAATAACACAAGAGACACAAGAGGACCGCTGGACTGGTTCCTTTCTTTTTTTTTTTTTTTTTAGCTATACTGAAAGTTTCTCAGGAGTGTTGCCCTTTTGCCCCTTAGCCAGGGCCCCAGGGCGGCCCTGCTCCTCTGGCAGTCATGCATAGGGGGGAAAGGGAATCACGCAGCCCAGCACTGTTTTGCAGAGTCCAAACTCGCGGAGAAAACCACAGCCCGTTTCAATGACACATTCATCGCGCTGCCTGGCGCTGCGTCAGAATGAGCAGTCCCTCTCACTTTCAGGTGTTGTATGCAACCGCCACTGGACACAATGTTTGGAAGCGAGTTGCTAACCAACAAGCTGGAGAACAGAGTGTGTTCCGTGACGTGACCCACAGATAAGTGACCCCACCCAGGTGGACCTCAAACCGGGCGTGCTGTTGCTGCAGGTGACTCACTGCTTAACCCTTCCAGGGATGGGAAAATTCCTCCTGACTTCTTGGTCCATAATGTGTCCCAGGTTTCTGAGGGGTGGCAAGGGCGTCCGCTGGAGGGGACCTGCTGGTTATGGAAGATGGTGGGACACGGCTTGGCTCATCTCAGAGCTGGACTCGCTGTTTCTCCACACATGTTTCCGCCGCCAGTGGGGGCGTTGATTATGGGGAAATGCAAATTTCAGCAATTCGAGGTAAAAATATGAATAACAAATCTCTGGCAATGTAGGCACTTTTAGATTCAAGAAAAAGTTGGATATTCCACAGGATTAAATATGTCTTTCCATCTCGTTTATTACCCTTTTTTTTTTAAGATTTTATTTATTTATTTGTACAGAGAGGGGAAGGGAAGGTGAAAGAGGGAGAGAAACATCAATGTGTGGTTGCCTCTCACGTGCCCCCCACTGGGGCCCAGAACCCAGGCATGTGCCCTGACTGGGAATCGAACCAACGACCCTTTGGTTTGCAGCCTGCGCTCAATCCACTGAGCCACACCAGCCAGGGCTCTTTTATGACCCTTTTGAAACCAGCATTTAATGTGTCTTTTTCTTCTCAGCATTCCAGGGTTTTCAGTCCGTAGTGCTGGTTGGCGGCCTGGAGAGTGGGGAGAGTTCTGTGTGCCCCGCTTTATGGACGGTCCGTGCAAAGGCTTGTAAATGTTCTCTTGGCCAATGACGGGGGCCACGGGGGCTCCCCCCGGAGGCAATCAGCTTCAGCTCTCTCCCAATTGCTTTGTGATAGGATGATTTGTCATTTCCTTCCAGTGTTCTTTTTTTAATTTTATTTTTATTTAATCTTTATTGTATTTTTTCCCATTACCATTTAGTTTCCATCTTTTCTCTGCTTAAAATCAATTTTGATGGGAGTCCAATGACTTGTGGTAATAGCAAAGGCAAAACAACTTAATTTGGTCTCTGAAAGGTGGATATAATTTCAGTATTGCTAATGGAGGGCTGATGATTTCTGCAAGAATTAAGAAAAATCTGGAGACATAAGCTGGCCCAAGATAAAGTAGTATTTTTTTAAAAGACATTATTATTAGAGTATTTTTAGGTTCGCAGAAAAATGGAAGGGACAGCACAGAGATTTCCCAGAGACCTCTGTCCCCACGCACGCACGGCCTCCTTCAGTACCCACACCACCCCCAGCCGCCGTGGCACACTAGTTACAGCTGATGAACCCACGCTGACCCATCACGTCACCAAAGTCCAGAGTTTACATCAGGGCTCACTGTTGCTGTTGCACGTTCTGTGGGTTGGGACAAACATACAATGACATGTGTCCATCAGCACTGCATCGTACGGTGTGGTGTCACTGCCCTAAACGTCCTCGGTGCTCTGCCTGTTGCCCACCCCCTCCACCCCACCAAACCCCTGGAAATCCCCGGTCCTTTTACTGTCTTACAGTTTGCCTTTTCTAGAATGTGGTGCCGTTGGAACCACGCAGCATGCAGCCTTTTCAGACTGGCTTCTTTCACCTCATAATGTGCATTTCAGTTTCCTCTGTGTCTTTCCATGGCTGGGCAGCTCATGTCTGTTTTAGCAGCGAAGGGTATTCCATCGTTTAGGTCAGCGACTTTCACTGGTGTGCTGCGAGAATTTTTAAAACATGCAACACTATTTAGTCAGGGGCACTGACCTCTTTTCCCTTAGATCGTCAAAGAAGAAAATCACAACAGCCAACACAGCAATAGCTGTCCGATGTGAATGAATCAAAGTCATACCTATACTTTTTTGTCAGATCAGCAAAAATCATATTTTTGGGGTGTGCCTCAGAATTTTAGGGGTTGGCTCGTGTGTGCCGTGAGATGGAAAGGCTGACAGCCATTGGTCTGGACGCACTGGTTTATTCCTTCACCACGAAGGGCATCGTGGTGGCTGCCAAGTCTGGGCAACAGCAACTAAAGCTGCTATAAATATCCATGCACAGGGTTTTGTGTGGAAATAAGTTTCAACTCCTGTAGGTACATGCCAAGGATCACAGTCACTGGATGGTGTGGTGAGAATGTTTAGTTTCATAAGAAAGCACCCAACCGTCTTCCAAAGCGGCTGCAGCATTTTGTGTTGCCGCCGTCGATGAGTGAGACTTCCTGTCCACATCCTCGCCAGCACTTGGTGTTGTCGGCACTCCGGGTGTTGGACGTGCAAATAGCTGTTCATGTCCATTCCCTGGTGGAGTGGACCTTTCCCTGATGGCCTGCTGTGTGGGGGGACATCTTTTCATAGTCTGACTTGCCATGGGTCTTAAGGTTTGGCTCACTTTTTAATCAGGTTGTTCATTTTCATATTATCGAGGGGAAACAGTTGTAAAGGGTAGGTTAACCTCTTCACCTATGCACCCAGATGTGTCAGCCGCGCCTGTGGACCCCATGGTGCATTGAAGCTCTGTCTCCCAGAATCGTCCCCAGGCCAGCACTGAGGTTCGAGGGCACAGGGGTCAGCCAGGGAGATCCTGCCTCTGTACCCGTCCCGCTGGGTGACCTCAGGCAAGTCACTTCCCATCTCTTCTGCTCGGGGTTCTTTTCCAGAAAAGCTAAGAGCACAGCCACCTTTCTGTCTGGACTAAATCGCACTGATGGAATAAAGTAACATCAGCGATGCTCTCGGCACAGGGCCTAATGCGTGGCGGGTGCTCAATAACCGGGGCCTTTTACTCAGAAGGAGTGAGCTGTGGGGTGGGACTGCCAAACGGCACTGGGTTTTCAGATGGGACTGTTGGCCAGTCTGGTTTGTATGTCAGTCTGCTGGGAATGCCGTGACAAAACACCACGGACCGGGCTTACATACCGATTTGTTTTCTCACCGCCATGGAGAGCAGAAGCCTGCGTTCACCGCGCCAGCGGGCCTGGTTTCTCCTGAGGCCTCTCTCCTTGGCTTGCAGGGGGCCGCCTTCCCTTTGTGTCTCCCTTCGAGATTTTATGTATATACACACAAATTATACACACACACACACACATATACAGCGTTCTTCTAAGGACCCCAGCCATGGTGAATTAGGGCTCACTATAATGACCTAATATTAATTTATTACCCCTTTAAAGGCCCTGACTCCAAATATGGTCACATTCTGGGGGTTAGGACTCAACACATGAATTTGAGGGGAGCAGGGGCTGGAGGACACAAGTCGAACTGTAACAGTCTGGAAAACCTGTCTACTTCTGTTTGGCTTTTTCAGGGAGACAAGGCAAGCTTTGCAGAGGCCAGGAGGGAGCCTGCTCTCTGCCCTGTGCCCCCCGCTGAGGAGCCTGCTGGCCGGTCGGCCCCGGAGGGCTGGCCTGCTAGATGGAGCAAGCAGAAGCTGCCTTGTTAAATGGAACCCACGCACACAGCCCCCTGGGTTGTGGGTTGAATTATGTCCCCCAAAATCCACATGTGGGAGTCCTGACCCCCAGTACCCCAGATGTGACCATATGTGGCGATAAGTTCCCCACAGAGGTGACCAAGGGTAAAATGAGGTCCTTGGGGAAGCTCAAATCCAATGTGACTGTTGTCACAAGGGGAAGCTTGGACCCGGAGGCACACATGAAGGAAAACGATGGAGATTCATCTACAAGCCCAGAGGGAGCCTTGGGACAGGCCTTCCTCTTGGTCTCGGAAGGAACTGGCCCTGCCGACGCCTTCATCTGAGACTGCCAGCCCCCAGAACTGTGAGACAATGAAAGTCTGTCGTGCAGGCCACGCAGACGGCGGTTGTTTGCCATGCAGCACGACAGGGAACACACCAGGCTTCCCGCGGTCACTGGACAAGCATTTTACCATTTCGGAGGTGTGCTAGAGAGGCAGCAACCAGCAAGGCTCGTTTCCATCCTGGAGACGTTCTTAGGCTTTGGGGGAACAGATACTTTAAAAACTCATTTGGGTACGGTGTGGCCAGCGTTCCATGTCCTTGTTTTTCTGGAAATACATTTTCAGCTTTCATTTTCATTTGTGGTAGAACACTGACTTGCGCTAAGAAGGAGTCATTCTGTGCAGGGCAGGGGGAAGGTCAGGCCTCCCTCTGGTCCCCGCCTGCTGCGCTTGGGGCCTCCACGGAGTCTTCGCAAAGGCAAAGCACCTCTTGCCACAGCTCAACTCCCCCTACCCCTGCCTGGTTTCATGCATTCCGGTGACTTCTCCTTCTCCAAATACGGGCCCCGCTCCCTAGAATGGCACACACCCTGACGCAGCATCCTGCTTCCGCCCGTGGGCCTCGCTCCCTGACCAGGACCTCGGCTTGCTTGTCCTTCTGCCCGAATCTCTCTTCCCTCCGCGCCCCTGGTCAGTCTACCTCCTTTCAGATCTCACATACTCACCATTTCTGCTGGAGAGCTGTCCTGGAACCCCCAAATTAGGGCCAATCTCCCTAAATGTATTACCCTAACACCATGTGCGTCTACCGTCTGAGAGTCACAATGTCATTGTGTGATCATTCCAAGCCCCCTGAAGGCACGTCTGTACCCACTGGCTGTTGCATCCTCGGTGCTTCGGCTCGTAGTTGAGGCTCAGTAACTACTGGTCGAACTAAACGAGTGAGCGGGTCAGTACTGACCATTAGCATTTCCAGTTTGGGGGGCAAGCTACGTTTTGAAAAATAGGAATGTGTTCATGAATACGGGCAAAGTCAGTACAAATTTGAGGATTATTGTAGAAACCAAATTTGCAAAGCTGTTTATCATTCAGAAGCGCATCTTACCTGTGAAAATTAATTTCCTCCTCTCACACTTTGAATATATTTCCTGAATATTTACTTAATAGACTATTCACTACGTAATCTCTCATGCACATGTAGAGAATTTTTAATCAGCCTAATCTTCCCTTTTCTAAAATAATCAGACACCTGCTGACTATGACAAGTTACTAGATTTCATTGCTAGACTAAGGTTTTTCTAGGCTTTTCGAACGTGGTTTAAACTAATTGAGTAAGTCTGAAGGACAGTAGGGTGAAGGTGTGTCTGCTCCATAATTGATCTTCCAAAGGAATGCTCACTGGCTTCTGCGGGGTAAAGAGCATTGCGAGCCCAGCCCGGAGGGGCCGGCGCCCTCCCACGGGGCACGGAAGTGTAAACAAATATTATGCAGCAAGATAAGGGCTCCTGAGGAATGTGAAAAATGCAGTCGACCTCACACTGAGCAAGCAGAAGCCCCGGAGACTTACACAGTGGCCCCACCTCACCCCATTCCAGTGAGGAAGCCCAGGGTTAGGGAGGGAACCCCACACTCAGGCAGCCAAGACTGCGCATTAGCAAAACAGACAATCTGGTGGTCATCCCCCTGACGTTCCAGAAAAAGGATGCTACTATGTTTGCTTACTTTGTCTGTTTTCATGAGGAAATCCCTTGCTCTCGTCTTGTCCTGTCTGTGCGCTCCTTCCCCTTCTCCCCGGGGCCAGCACCTCTCCCCAGAGTGTCCTTACGGCTTCGCTTCACCGTTGGTCTTTTGGCACTGAGCTCCCTAAGGAAGACAAATTAATGATCCCTGAATCACCAGGCTTTTCAGCGATCCTCCTTGATTTCTGGCTTTAATACAAAAATAACAAATTTCCCATTCATATATTTAAGAATTTAGAGTGAACGGGGAAGTCAGAATCCTAAGATACAGCTTCAGTCTTTCACGTAGGTTTGGAAAATATATCATGCATCTATCTAAGCAACGTGGACATTGGGATAGGAAACACAAATGTTAACCCATTCAACACCAGTGTTCTTTTGGCTTACAGGCACAATTTTCTACTAGCTGCTTCGATTCTGACCCTATTGGGTAAAATTGCTCAGGTGAGTCAGAACGTTTTGTCAGAATCTGATCTGTATTTTAATCGGCCAGGTCCCATTAAGTTCTGAGAGTATTACCCAATAAAGCTATTGTAAAGCGTCTGCATTCATAACTTGTAGAAAGTAGAGTTTCTTGTTACGTGATTACTTAACAAAGGATGCCCCTTCCCAAGGGTGGGGGGGCTGCACAGGTGCCTGTGAGCAGGCGTCTCGCTCACGAGGTCAGTTTCCTGGGAGCCCAGCAGTAACTCCTGAGCCAGTCGCAGATCAGGAGTCGTATGATGAGCCGGATGATCATTCATTCATTCCCTGGTTCAACTAACATTTATGGAGTGCCCTCTGTGTGCCAGACACCCTCTCCCGGGCCCTGGGCAAACACCAGAGAGCACAGCAGGCAAAGGGCACGCCTCCCTGGAGTTTACGTTCTGGCAAAGAAAGCAGGCCCTATGCATACAAACAAACAGCACTGTGGTCTACGTACGTCCTGTGGCATTGAGTGCTCTCAAGACATGAAGCAGAGGAAGGGGTCGGAGCTGAGGGGACATAGTGTTTTCAATAGGGTGAACAAGGAGCACTCCGAGGAAGTGACATCAAATGGGAGACCCTGAAAGAAACCAGAACTGTGAAAGGTCGGGAAGAGCGTCCCAGGCCGGGGGCAGAGCAAGTGCGAAGGCACAGAGCCCAGAGTGTGCCCACGATCTGACGTGTTGAAACTTTTTCTTTTCTTTTTAAAGGAAAACCAGGAGGAACACATTCTAAGTTCATTTCAAATGGCTTCAAACATTTCTCAGCTTGCGAGTTGCTCAGGGATTTATTGCAGTTATGGGAGGAGCTCAATGTTCGTCTGTCAACCTGGTGAGACTTAAAATATTTATTTTCTGCTAATTTATACATGCCAGCAGCTGGGCTGTATTTGGGGGAACAGTAGGGAATTGGGAGAAATTCAAGTCAATGAGAAGGAACCGAATTTTCTGGAGGGAGCTTCTGGGAAAACTCTTTAAAAAGGGACAGATTCCTATAGTCGTTTGCCCTTCCTGCCTCCTGTCCTGAACGTTCAACATGATTCTAGAGGCTGAGCATTTATTGTGCAGCCACTCGGCAGCCAGCATGGGGACAAAAGCCACGGCAGCTCCGGGGCTGGACAGCCTCTCACAGACGGCTACCCTCGTCTTGCCCCATCTGTCCCGGGGAGCCGTCAACAGTGCGATAGGTGCTTCTCTTGTCACCCCACCCTGTGGGTGCAGCCAGTCTCCCGTCTCCCTAGGGACCTGCCATCGTGTTTATAATTCTCAGGACTGACTGGAGAGGGATCTTGGCAGGTACCCCCACCTCCGACAGCCCCCCAGTTACTACCTGCCTTTGGTCAGGTTCTGCTCTTTCAATTCGGAACTTGTCTTGTTCCCAGCGGTATCCCCAAATCTGCCTGGTGCCTGGGGCCTAGTAATTTTTGTTCAGTGAGTGAGTGAACAAAAAGATAAAAGTCTGGCCAGCATATGACCCTTGAAAAAGGACGTATGATCTCGTTGGCAGCTGACCTCAAAACGGCTCCCTGGGCGATGGTCGGATGAAAATTGGGTAGGTTGGAACGAGAAAGCATACAGACTTTGTACTGTTTAAAAAGCCATATGTTAAATGTATCCATATATATGTAAACCTTTGGTTGAGGTGGACACAGTGAAATATATATTCTTTAAACCCAAAGAGGGTAAAATATGTACTTGTCACTTAAATACTTAGACGTGGGATGGGTCTGCATGTGGTGTGTCTGTGAAGACGGACGACATGTGAGCCGTCGGACACCCGCTCCCGGGGCCAAGGAGCTCGTGCCCCTGGTTTGACTTTGCCTTCAGGCCACAGAGCTTCGCTCCCTGCGCAGCACCCTGTGTCTGAGCGGCGGTGGCCTCCAGCACTGGCTCCCCGGGGCGGCCTTGCTCTGCCGTGCTCCTCTGCAGTGGGCTTGTCGAGGGACAAGGGTCACCCCTGGTCGCCGGAGAATGAAACAGGACAAGCGGGAACAGGGCGTGGGTGCACGTCACACGTCGCTCTGCCTTCCGGTCGCCCCTCCCAGCTTTGAGTTTCTGGGCTCCTGAAAGCCAATTCTACACCCCCGCCTGCTCGCCCAGACCAGGCTGCTGGTGCCCTTGAACTTTTTGCCTGTGCCGTGCCTTCAGGCAGAAATGCCTCTCCACCCTTCGACTGCCCTACTCCTTCCCCATAATCACCTAAAAATCTTGCCTATTAAATTTCTGGGCCCAGCAAGGACATCACTTGGGAGAAGTACAGGGTCTCAGATCTTCTGAAGACCCGATGAATCAGGAATGCTTTGTAACAAAATCTCCAAGTGATTATATGCCCCTTCCAGTGTGAACAGCAATGTGGACAATTTCGACTTAACATTTAGTGTTCAGCTCAGGGGCCACCTCCTCCAGAGAGCCCTCCCAGACCTCCCACCCCACCCCAGGCTGCAGCAGGGACAGTCAGAGAGCCGGGCAAGGCACCAGAAATGAGGGCGCCCACCCCATTCGTGGGTGCCTCTGGTGCACGCATCTTGCTCTTCCCCTGGCTCTGCACTCTGCCGAAGCGAACACATCGTTCCTGCCGGCACCCCACCAGCAGCATCGTGTCAGCGCGACTCAGGAAGCAAATGCCCACACTTGGAAGCCCTCGCCCTGCACGTGAACCCCTCCTGAACCTGCCCTTGAAGCCCTGTGGTGGGAGTCCCTGGAAGGTGGGATCACCCGACTCAGAGGGCCTTCGGGTGCCGGAGCAACGGCATGGCGGTCCTACTGGACACACCTGACTCCATGCCCTCTTCCTATGAAACCCGGGGTTTCAGTGCAGGTGATTCCTCCAGGTCCTGCACTGAAAAGGCCCCCCGCGTAGCTTTTGCTGAGGTTCACTTATTGCCAAATGACACGCAGGGTCATTGAAAAGGCCTAAGATTGTCCTTCATTCCTTTCTCTGACCCTCAGCCACCCAGGCCCTGCTCCAGTGTCCTTCTCCGTCTCCATGACGACCACCCTCACTCAAACTGTCCCCCATGTGTCCCCACCCGGCCCTCCCCTCTGATCTTTCCACAGCCACAGAGATCTATGCAGAACACACACCCACCATGTCCCAACCACCATTCTGCCCCTCCGGTCTACACCTGCCCTGGTGTTGCGACATTGCCCCAAGGAGTCACCTGCACAGGAGCCTGCTCCACCTCCCTCCCCAGCCCAGTCACCTCAGCCCCATTGCCCTGTCCCTGAAGGCAGGGCTCAGGCCTGCGTACTTCCTGTCCTCACCGCCTGGAATATGTGCCTCTCCTCCTGCTATAAATGTCACCTCTGGGGTGTCACCCCGTTGCCCTGTCACCCATCACCTGGTTGGAATGGTCTGCAGAGCAGGTACTGTCCTCCTTTGTTTCTTTGCCTTCACTCCTGGGCCTTGCCCCTCCTCACATGTCAGCTTAGGGACCCTGAGGACCCTGGGCACTTTCTTCATCCCTGCGTCCAGATCCCTCCAGAGTCCTGGGGTCAGCGCAGAAGCTCTGGGGGCAGGCAGTTACAGAGCGAGAGGAGGGTCCGAGCGAGGTGACAGAGCCCATGTGCACTTGGATCAGGCCAAGTATGGTGGTCCTCCTCCGAGGGCTTTCAGCCCCTCCCTGGGCCGGCCCTGTGCCCAAGGCTGCCCTGGCCTGCACTCCGCAGGCCTCTGGGTGGCTGCCCATTGCTCAGCAGTGCCTGGAGGACAGGAGGACAGAGGGTGGGGCCAGGGCTCCCTGTTCCCAAGACAGCCCCCACCTGGCTCAGTGACACCATGGGCCCTCCCGACCCCAGGCTCAGGGGTGAGCACAGCTCCCCCCTTGCTGGCACCCGGCCCCCATCCTGCCCTGCCCTGAGCCCTGTCACGCAGGGAGAGGGCCTTCATCTCAGCGTCTCCTCCGACCACGTTTGGGAGCTGCTTCCAGTGGGGTCCTGTCAGCCGAACCGGGCAGCTGTGCTCCGGGCGAGTGACTCCGGGACGGTCTCTGAGCACAGACGACAGGCAGGCCACAGCGTCTTTCCACGGACTCATTTATTGAAACTACTTATTTAAGGTTGCTACAATGTTTTCACATTTCCTTCAGGTTCAAAACAGCTAAGAGGACCCTGTATGTTCATTGTGTGTATGTGTGTGAGAGAGAAATGCAGAGCAAGAGCGAGTGTGTGCGCGTCCGAGGGAGAGCCAGTGGTGGATGTGTGTCCGCCACCAAGAGAAACCTTCTGTACTTTGACTGCGTAGAATTTAGAAATGTTAAACAATAAATGATGTGTTAAACAAAAAGGAATAAGGTAAAACTATAAAGTGGGAAAGACGTCTAAAGATTTCCAATCTATACATTTAGGGCTAAACAACCCTATGATTTTAGGGCTAACCTATGAATTCAAGACTAAAGTAATAAAAATGTTATATAGTTTGAATGGGGTGTTGTCCGCCCTGTTCAAGTTTTGTTCTTTCTTTTTGTAGGTTTTTAAAACCAGCCCCAAACTTTTCAGACACTTATTCAGTTACTTCCGTAGCTGCATGATAACAGCCCCGGCCTACAATCACGTCGGACTGAAACAGCGGTTTGAGTGATAGTGGCCGTTTAAATCAAAATACTGTGCTTACAGCAGGAGGTTCCAAAGGGCCTCGTGGGGGATTCTGCACTCAGGAGAATTACGTGAACGAATCGATATTCAAGTAATGTCAGTGGGAATTCACAAAGCTGTGCACTACTTCCGGCAACGGTGGCGCCGCTTTAGCGGGAGTGGCCTCACTAACGAGGGGTCGAGGGGTCGGTCAGAATCACTGGAATAGACACACCGGCAGATGTTGTGTCCTGGGTGTCGGGGCTCAGGGCCCCTCCACTGTGGGAGCCGAGTCAGACCTGGAAGGTGACCCTGGATTCTCAAGCTCTTGCTGTGTGACCCTGATCCTTCCTGGGGACCCAGTGACCCGGGGGACAGACTGGCACTTCTGGGACTCCATGGGCTGCAGGTGGAGCAGTGGGAGCAAAAGGGCCACCTGGGAAAGGCTGGAAGGTGGTCTTGGCCTTGGCCAGCATCTGCCTGTTGCTATCATTTTCTCTCCGTAGCTCCTGGAGCTTTCTCTCCATGTGCTGCGCTGCCATCCGAGCTGCTTCAGCTCTTTCCCGATGGTATTGAATCTCCCTCTCGTAGTAGAAAGTGCTTCTTCGTGGATCCTGGTTCACGTCTTGGGCCATCTTCTTATAGTTGTTCAGCCTCCGATAGGCAGAATTCATGTTTCTCCAGTCGTTGAGCAGTTTCTTCTCCATTTCTAGGCAGCGCCTTTCCGCCTCAAACAGCTGTTTCTGGAGTTGAGTGAAACGATTTTCCTGTGTGTCAGGCACAATCTGCAGCTTCAGCTTCAGCTGCTGAATCTCAGCATTCAGGTTTGAATTTTCACGCTGCAGAGATGCCTTCTCGGTTTGCAGATTTATTAGGTCTGCTGCAAGCGCTTCATTGATTTGCTTTTGTTCCTTCAGTTCTCTTCCCTGATCTTCCTCGTCAGCACATGGAAGGGACATGTTGCAGTCAGCATCACGAGGGACACCCTTGAGACCATCTTCTGACCCGTGGACGAACTGATCCCCATTCTCTGCTTCCCTCTGTGGTTCGGCCTGCATCGTGACATGAGCCAAGTGACCTCTAAGGACCTCGGACCTGGGGCTGGTCTGCAGCGGGTTTCCAGCCTCAGACACGGACTGGCTGACTCTGCCTTGCAGGACCCACTCCACTGGTGCCTTCGACTGCTCCAGCCTTTGTTTCTCCTCTTCTTCCTCCTTTTGGATGTTCCACTTCTGTCCCATGATGTCGCCTTGGCACAGTTCTGGACTTTCCGAATAACGAGTGTCCTTGTTTAAATCGTCTGCCATGTTTTTCTGAAGTTGTTCTTCTCCCTCTGTTCCAGAAGCTTTGGAAGTGGCCTTCTCACCAGTCACGTGGGAACGTTTAGGAGGATGGCTCTTGCATATGGCTTGCACTAAATCATCCAGGTCCTGAAGTGACAACATCCTGCTCAGGTGCCCATTCAGGGCCTTCAAGCACAAGGTCTGTAACCTGAGAGGACTGGCCTCCACCTCAGGGGGTTTGGGGGCACCGTCGGCATCTGTCATCGGTCCAGTATCCTCACTCCATCCTGCAGAGACTTCATCGTGGGCAGGACACTTTTTGCCCAGTGCCTTCACACTTCTGGGAGTGTATTGTCTCTTCACCACCAAAGACACCACCACCAGTGCGCCCACCTGGATCACCCAGAGGAACGCAGGGAGAGCTGGGACATGTCTCAAGCCCTCAGAAATCAATAGCAGAACTGCACACAGATGCTCCAGGATCAGCTGGAATGTGGATGCAGTAGCAGTGGCCGGCACTAGGCCCTCCATGGCTGGCCCGGCTCACAGCTCTGCCACCGGCTGCCAGTGTCCTGAGGGCACAGATAAAGTGCTCAGAAACCTGCGGAGTGTTCTGTCTCTATGGTAAACAGGTGCCTAGCAACCAGGGTGATCAGTTGGGCAGGGGGAGGGATGGCCGGTGGGTCTAGAAAACAGTCCCCAAGAACTTCAATCATTAATGTTAGGGAATACATTTGTATATGAAATATGTTAGTTTTATTATATTTTCATTTTACCTTTTGAGTTTTCAAAGGTTGTAGTTAAAAAATAATGTAAAAATGACCATCTTCACCACATTAAGAGTACAGTACGGCCATGTTAATGGCACACACATCACTGTGGACAGATCTCCAGAACTTTCCCTCATGAGAAACTGACCGTCTGCACTCACCGAGAAGCAGCCCCTTCCTGCTCCTCTCGCCAGCCCCAGGCAGCCCCTCCTCATTTCTGTTTCTGAGAGTGTGATGACTTCAGGGACCTCATAATGTTACAGGAAATTATCTCACACCAGCACAAAGAGAGTGGCGGGGTACAACCCTTTATTACGCACGCGCGGGCCCAGAGGAGAAATTCCAACTCCAAATTCTGAGCACCGAACAAAGAAGAGGTAGCCTGTTATATACACACAGGCAGGAGTGGGAAACTACGTGGCAAAAGCGGATTACAGGAGCCAGGAGCGGAAGTTAGGTTAGCTACCTTATTTGGGAGACAAAGAGCAGAGCACACAGGCTTGGGATGAAGGTTACAGAGTACAAGAACATTCAGAGATAAAACCTGGAGGTTGTACGTCATTTGCCCCGCCCCCCTTTGCAGGCGGGAGGTGTTTCTGCAGTTCAGCAGCACGGAGGTTGCCTGTAACAATATAAGAGGAATCACTTAAGTGCGTTTCCTTTTGTGACTGGTTCACCTCACTGAGGGTGCACTCAATGACCTCAAACTTCATCCCTGCAGGGGCGTCCGACCACTCGGCGTCTCGGCCTCACTGGAAGAAGAAGATGGCGTTGGACCACACGTGAAATACACAAACACTAACAAAAACTGGTGAGCCAAAAAAAAAGGTTTTAAGTAAATTTACGATTTTGTGTTGGGCCGCGGGCTGGACACCCCTGATCTATGTTCATGTGTGAGAGCATTTTCTGTCTTTTTTTTTCAAGGCTGAATAGCATCCCATTGTGTGTGTGCCACAGTGTCTTTACCCGCTCATCCACAATGGACATGGGTCTTGCTTTCCTCTCTTTTCTGTTGTGAATAATACTGCATTAAACACCAGTGTGCCAATATGTCTTCAAGACCCTGGCTTTCATTCTGTCAGTTGTATACCCTGAAGTGGGATTGCTACGTCACGGGTTTAATTTCTTGAGGATCCACCATACTGTCTTCCAGAGCGCTGCGCCCTTCACATCCCCACCGACAGTGCACAAGGCTTCCCGTTTCTCTGCATCGTCGCCACACTTGTGACTTTCTGATTTTTGGTTTGCTTTGTTTCCTGATAGAGGCCATCCTAACGGGAGTGAGGTGATGATCTCCTTGTCATTTTTGCTTTGCTGAAAAGATATCCATAGGACGTTCTAAGAGGAGTGGCCGTGCTCACCTAATGTCGCACTGTGGTGTTAGGAATGTAACAGGTTTCATGAACATGACAGCTGTGGGGACCTGCCGGCACTACTGTCCATCTCCTGGCTGCCATGCAGCTCCAGAGGAAGTTTTGGGATCTTTTTATTGAAAATTAAACGCTCTCCAATAGTCTCTGCATTTACCATTTGGTTTATTGGTGAAATTATCGGGCAGCTCTGGCTAACAATTGTGGCGGCTTCTGAACTTGAATTCAGCACTTTTACAGCATTCTGCTCAGATGGCAGAGACCCTGGCCAAGGTAACTACGTGCCCTCTGTTGCAGAGTACCAGCCACCTGGGTGGGTGCAGCTGCGATGCCGCAGTGGAAACCAGACAGCCGTCAGCACCGAGTTCAGACCCAGGCTGTACGAGTCAGGGCTTGCTTTCCTGACCTAAGCACCTACGTCCTATAGGTTTTTCCATTCTCTTTATCTGGCCCTGATCTCTTCCATTAGAAAGAGGACATCAGGCACTCTTCTTATTGCCCCTAGAGGATGTGAGCTCTTTATTGATTGACCTCATCATGCTGTGTACCGCCGGCCCTGGACGGGTGCGCTGATCTGGCCATCTGTGCACATCTTCTCCTCGCCCCCCTCGGCTCTACTGGAGGAGATACGTTTAAGCTCTCGTGGTTCGCAGCAATCCTCAGTGCCAATCACCGCATTTGTTGCCTGATGCAATCGTGTCTGACTCTTAACCGTGTGGGTCCCAGATGAGCTTCCATCACGATCTCCTTTCCTAAAAGTCTGCATGGACTTTGCTGTATCTCTTTGAAACAGTTCCCCTGTAGGCTCCAAGGAGTTTGTGGTGAGTTTCTCCTGTGGAAGTATTTGCCCCGTTTAGAGGTTGTTCTTAATGAAACAGAAGCACATACGTCTGTTTGTGAATGAAACGCGGAGAGGACAGTGGTGCCAAGTTCGATCCTGCGGCAGACGGACACTGGGCCTCAGACATCTTCTCTTGTTCCCGAGAGTAAGTTTTCACTTCTTGTAAAAATGAACATCACAGGAAAGCACAGCTGCGAGAGCGCTCTTCAGATTTTCCTGTGCTTTGGAGATGCATCTTCAAGGATGAGCAACAGCGGCTGGCATTTGAACCGTGTTCTCAGTGGGTAAGGCAGGTTCTATCAGCTCCACTTGATAGAGGGGAAAACTCCGGTCACTGAGGTCAGCCCTGCTCCTCCCAGACAGAGGCCTCTTCTGGATTCAGGCCTCTGGTTCCGTCTCCTTCGGTGGGCCCCTGCCCCGCCCTCTTTCTAGAGGAGAATCTGGGCTTCCCGGAAATCAGGAGGGTCCCCGAACTGGAAGTCCTGCTCTGGTGGTAGTCTTCCCCTCCAGCCGGAAGCTATTCCACCACAAAGGCGCTTGCCTCCCGTGGCTCTCATCTCCAAGGCCTGCCCCTGTGCAAGTGCACGCAGACACACAGAGCCTGGAGAACAAAGGGCAGGGTGTGGAGTCCCGGTCTGGGCCACCTCCACATTCCCACAGAGCCAGCCAGGATTCCGCACTGTGTGTGTGTGTGGGCGGGGGGGGAGGGGGCAGGATCCCCCTGCCACCTGAGCAGGGCCGGGCAGCTGCCACGTCGTCACCTCAGCAGTTCCCACGATGCTGAGGGACGGATAGCTTCTCCAGGGCTTGTCGGCTGCCACTTCTTCCTCCCTCTGGGAAGCTCATCAGTTCAGGTGTTCTGAGGCCTGCCAATTAGTAAATATTTATTAGAGGAAGTGGTGACTATATTTGTTTATTGAGCAGCTGCCCTGTTCAACACACAGCATTAATAATCATAATCACAATTTCCTGGGTGCTCGCTTTGTGTGCAGGGACTCTAATAAACGCCACAATGAGCCTAGGTGTCATGGTTAGTTTACCGACGAGGAAAGGCAGATGACTAAGGGGCCTTGCTCAGGTTTGTACAGGAGGGTGAGTGACAAACCCAGGTCTGTTTCACTGCAAAAGCCACCCAGCTGTAGGTGAGGAACCTGTGTCCACGCAACTCTCACACCAGGTGTGAGGGGTGGAATTGTGTCCGCCCCAAAAGTCAAGGTGAAGTTCTGGTCCCCAGGACCTCAGACTGTGGCCTTATTTAGGAATGAGATTATTGCAGATGTGACTCTTTAAGGTAAAATGGGGTCAGATTGCAGCAAGGTGAACCCTCAATCCGATATGCATGGTGCTCTTAGAAGAAGAGATGAGACAGAGGGAGAAGTGGCCATTGATGATGAGGCCCATAGGGAAGAGGTATGGACACAGCCCAGGAGCCCCTGCAGCTACCAGAAGTGGGAAGAGATGGGGGGGATCCGACCCCACAGTTTTCCTACAGGTTTCCGAGGAAACACAGCCTGGCGGACACCTTGATTTCTGCCTCTGACCTCCAGGACTGCGCGACAATACATTTCTGTTGTTTTAAGCTACCAAGTTTTTGACACTTTGTGACTGCAGCCCTGGAAATGAACACGCCAGGCAGAACGACGAGTGTTTTAACAGAGATGCAGAGTCAGTGTCATGGGAAACAGGCTGGGAAACCTGGGAAAGGAAAAAGAAAACCTAGCAGCCTTTGCACGCGGTCCTGTAGGACAAGTCTGCTGCGGAAGGGAGGAGGCGGGGATGGGGGCAGAGGGCTGGAGCCCAGCTGGGTGGTGGGCAGGCCCAGGCCCAGGGGCCAGAGGGTCTGCCTGGGCCTGGGAGAGGGGCACAGGGAGTGGAGAGAGACTGGCGGGTGACCCTGGGGGTGGGTAGCCCATGGGGGAGCCAGAGGCAGGCTGTGTCTAGGCCAAGGAGGCATCTTTCCCTGAAGCAGGTGTTCCTCTGCTGGACACAACACCAAGCTACGAGCTCTCTATCCCGCTTGTGCCGGTTTGTGTACCGTCACGGCCTGGCGCCCAGCCTCTCGTGTTGCTGGGTCTAGTGGTGGGCTCTTCTGAGGCAGGGCCCTGAGCTGATCTGCCAGGCCCCTCACAGGGACTCAAGTCCTTCCTCCAACCTGGATTCTGGGCCCAGACCTTCCCTGGTGCTGCACCCTGCCACCTGGGGTCCCCCTTACCGAACCTGCTGCCCACCAGCCCCCTGGCCATGCCCTCTGTCCTGCTGACCCAGCCTCTCTGGCCCTGATGATGGCCTGGTGGCAGGTCCCAGGTCTCCCCGGCCACTCCAGCAGGAGTGTGACGTGGTCCAGGCTGTAGTTCCAGCTGCCGCGTCAATGCCCAACTGAAAAATAGATCATGGGGAAGTTGCGTCTGCCGGAATGGGTGCATAAGAAATGTCTGCCAGTCAGATGAACAGACAAAGGGGCAGCAACGTGCAGATTATTGTGATTGTCCAGGACAGAGGCACAAGCGTGTCAGCGTGGTCTTGTCCCATTTCACAAATGGACGGCGGCAGGACAGGGGAGCGAGGTAGGGCCTGGGGGTCACGGGCTCTGTGGTATACGGGAGAGAGCGAGGGTTTGCCACCCCACAGTCGGGCCTTGTGCTTCGGGTAATGACTGCACCCTGAGCCTTGACGTCCTCCACCACAGCGTGGAGATGCTAACCTGCCCCTGTCGGAGCCGGAGGAAGGGGTGAGTGTAGAACGGATGATTTTCAGTCTGTGGTGATCTGCACCCAGGAAGTGGTCGATGGGCGGTAGTGCCTTCATCCCAGACTCTAATTCCTTGGGGGAGGAATCAAAAGAAGAAGGCATCTCCCGGGCTCCCCACGCAGGCTCAGGAGATAATGCAGGGCTGCAGTCCCTGGGCTGGCTCAGCACCCTGCGCGGGACTGGCGCTCCCTCAGTGCAGGTGGCTGAGATAACAAAGAACACAGTGACAGCAATGACCAGATCGGGGTACAACTTGCAAACAAGAGGTAGAAACCGGAGCCAGCTTGGCTGCCCAACCTGTCGTGGTGCCAGATCCCACGGCATTGAATCCACACTGGCCCTGTGGCCGGCAGAGGTCTAGGGGGATGGAGTGGCTCCAGCTGGGGGAGGGAAGGGCTGTGGAGGCTGGAAACGGGCTGGGAAAGAAAAGATGGACCCACATGGAGGCATTGGGGATTAGACCAGAGGATGTGGGCAGGAAGGAGGAACAGAGCTGAGTGTGATGCAAACGTACGTCCAGTCTGCCTGTGAGTGCGTGCTGAGGGCCTTCAGGATGATCTGACCTGCGGCCTCCCGAGCCTTGGAGGACTTGGCACGGGAGCGAGGATTCTTGGACGACTCCCGAGCACCTGGGTATGGAGAGGGCGACTGCTCTCCAAGTCATCTCCATGCCGAGTGTGCCCAGCACAGTCCTGGCCGTGCACGCCGGGGCCCTCTCGGGGACACAGCACGCTGCGTTCACACGTCATAGGTTTATGCCAAAAACGTTCACTGTAGCTCTCGCTGCATAGACATAGAATGCCACTCTGAATTCTATAACAGACATTTTAACTTTGCAAAGGGCCCTTCACGTGGGACAATCAATCAGTGAGCATGACAGCAGGAGACCACGTGGAGCAGCTCAGCCTACCCTGGGCGGTCCCGGCAGAGAGCTTCATGGGAGTCATTGTTTGTTACAAGAGCAACGAGGGGCAGTGACCCTCCTGGGTGTTAACATAGGTGCACGACAAAGCCACAGCGCAGTAAGATGCAGGAAGGCACAGACGGGGCAGAGCAGAGAATGGGCCAGCAGATGCAGATCCATGTGGGAATGTCACACGCAATGAAAGGGACACCGCAAATTCATGAGAAAGGACAGGTCACAAACTGAGTTTGGAAATGGCCTCTCTGTGCAGAGAGACAGAAAACAGCCTCCCTCCTGCAGTCCACATTCAGGGAGGCCCCTCCCAGGGGGTCGAAGAGCCACGTGTGGAAGGGGAAGCTAAATAGTCAATGAGAGAAAAGGAAGGAGAATGTGTTTCTGAAGTAGGGGAAAGAAAACGCTTCTGGAACTGAATGTCCAGAACACAAAACGAGAAGGGAGGAAAAGAAAATGGATAACTTTGAATAGAAATATCGAATCCAACAGCACAGACAAATTCCATTCAGCTGGCAGGGAACATATTAGCAATGTCTAAAACTGGCAGGATTAATAGCTAGGAAACAGAGGAAACTCTTGCAAACAACAATAAAACCCCAACAAAACAAGGCAAAGTAAAGGAATAGTTTCCAAATAAGGAAATCTGAGAGGCCAGCAAGCAGCGCAGAGACACGTAGATGTGAGGGGAGGGAGAAAAGCAGACGGCAGCAGTGATGTGGGACTTTGCTGTCACAGTCGCAGCACCGAGTAGGTGTGGTGGGATGTGGAGTTGGGGACCCCCATGCTGCTACATGTCAGTCAATTTCTACATAGTCAAACTTTCAACAAGGCTGACCCTGTGTCTTGGTTGGCCTGAGAGAGTCATGGTTTATGCCTCTTGTCCTGGTGTCGTTATTAGTAGTGTCCCCTTTCATGCTCTGCATTGTCCTTGCTTGGATGACGTTGTATGGCAACCTTCTGAGGACCCAACTCTTTCCCTCGTGGTTATTTGTCCCAGGGAAATTCTCAGGTCCATGGGGATGTGCATGCAATACTTGTGGCATCTGTGGAGGTACCTGAGTGTCCAGCGTAGGAGGGAGGACAGGTGGAACGTGGTGAACACAGACAAGTGGGACTATGCAGGTGTAAGGAGCCGGTGTCAGGTGACCCCGCAGCAGCAGGGTGGATAATAAAACAATGCTGAGCTGGGAGAGAGTCAGAAGGAGGTACACAACCTTATCTCACTCATACAAATGGATAGTGTGTATACACAAAAGCATGTACATTTTGCAGAAAATAACATGTAAACAAAGACATACATATTCAACACAGGATGACAAGGAAACAGAAAACGGAAAGAAAAAGGAGTAATTACAAGAAAAAGAGCTGGATTCATCCTAACAGGAGAACACCCTGAAAGTTCTCTGAGGATGAACGATCAGTGACCGCCTGCTGCTGCCCCTTGGCTGTTACCACTTCCCGAGGACTGCTTGCACCGTCGGGGGTGGCGGGGAAAGTGCCGGGCCCAGCAGGTATGCTGACCGGACAATGGTGCTGACAGAGCGCTGCCCTGGGTCAGACACTGAATAGAGCTGGGAGGAAGGATATACCCAAGGCCCTGCCTCCCATTAAAACACGTTCACTAATTTAAAAGTCTCTGTGATGTAAGGAATCACAAACATAGGTACCCGGACCAAGTACGTCTAGTCGTAAAGGTTTGAGTGTCGGTTGGTACAGGACTCGAGGGAATGGAGTCCAGTCGTTATTTAGGGGAAGTTGCTTCCTGAGTGGTGTCTGCAAAGAGGGACAAAGCGTAGTTGCTGCAATGGGGGTCCTGCTGGGGAAGGGGAGAGAGGCCAGGCAGTGGTGCTCTGAGGGGCCTGGGGGTGAGGGGGCGCGCTGGGGCAGAGCAGACAGCAGGTGCTCGGACTCTGCAGGGATCGAAACCACGGAGACAAGATGCCTTGCTGGTTGAGAGCACCTCGAAGTCTCGGGTAAAAAGAAATCTTCCTTTGTTTCAGTTCACAGTTAGAGAATGTGAGCAGGACATTTGTGGCATTGAAATGACGCTCATGGATGGCCATTCTTGTCACCTGGCCTGGAGCGGCCTGGGAGAGAGAGATCAGAAGCCCCTGTGGCAGTTGGAAGGCACCTAATAAATAACGTTCCTCTCCTCCGTCCCAGTGCTGAGAGCCGCGCTGCAGATACAGCCGCATGCAGCCCGGACCTGTGTGCACGCGGACCTCCCATGATGGATCCGCAGCACCAGACAAATGTGCTGCCCCGTGGGAGACTGCCTGCCCTTCATGGGCTCCCTAGTGGGCTGGGCCCTAAAACACGTGTGGCTGGAGGGCCAGCGCTGTGCCCTGCAGGCAGGCTTGCTCCCAAGAGATGGAGAGATAAGGGGCTGGGTTGCCTGCGGCCAGGTTATCCTTCCAAATGCACCCTGTAGATCACACGAGATCCTCTCCACTGAGGGGACAGGGAGGGGCGACGTGTCCCCTCAACCCTCCGAGGCCGGGAAACAGCCAGTCATCCACGTGGAAGCAGGGTCTTTCTCAGTGACGGGATCTTCTCAGTGGTGCCTTCTAGAAGGCTAGGGCCAGGCATTGGGATAAAGGGAAGAGAACAGATGACACCAGAATTCTGAGCCTCCGGAAGTTCACAGAACCATTTCTCTGTGTTTCTGTTTCACCCCATCCGCCAGCTAGCACACACCCTAACGTCGAGGAGACAGAGGGTGACAAACCCCACTCTGAGACTTAAAATAGCTTTTGGATTGTGGGTGGAGAGTTTCGCTTTTCTTTGGTAGAAATAATCTCGAAGTGAAAGCAAGTCTTAGGAAAGCTTGTCTAATGTCCCATGCTCTAAGATGGCCAGGTGTCCTCAGAAGGGAAAGCTGCCTGGAAGCACAGTGACTCCGCGTCCAACACCTGCACGGCGTTCACGGTCACCTCCGTGGGCTCTCGGAGCAGGTTGCAGCGGCAGTGACAAGCAATCACCGGCCAGGGACGAGGCTGTGGGACATTGCTGGCCTCGATGCAAAATGCAAGTGTGCTGGCAAGGAGTTGTGCAGGAAACTGGAAGCTGCTCTTCCTTGTTGAGTGAGTGCAGAAAGGGCAGAGCGGGATGGGGCGGGCAGCAGGGGCCGGGAGGGGCTGTGCACTCAAAGAAGACCTGGGGGTGGGGGGACAGGGCGGGGGGAGCTGTAGTCAATCTTTCAGCATGCAGGGCCCGCCACAAACGAGGGGTCTTTCCCTTGAACATCCCTTAAGTGCAAGAGTGACAATTCTCAGAATAAAAAGCACGACCCCCTAAACTGACTTTGCGTGTATGCAGAATAGAAAACTGTGTGGCCTGCGGCCAACCGGGGCGTTTTCTACCACATGCAGACACGTGGAGGGCAATGTCACCTTCAGGGCGAGAGCTTGCCCGCTATGACAGCGCTCGGCAGTGAAGCGGGTGTCCTGTGACGCTGGGATGAGTGCGTCGGGCAGATAACACAGCGAGGCCATCCGTGGAGCACGAGGCCACGCCAGTGCGCCCTGTTGTGTCTGGCCTGCAGAGCGTTTTGAAAAAAATTTTAAATCATTGCCAAGATTTAAGAATCGGGGAATTTCATGTTAAAATCAGGATTTCAAGCTTGTCTTGAAAGTTATCCGTGTGGTAGGACAGGGACCACATGCCAGTGCGGCAACAGCCGTCAGCAGAGGCTGAGGGGGGCCGGACTGTCCTGCCTCCCCAGTGCCCGCCTGCCTCCAGTGGGCAGCGTCCTTCCTCCAACTGCCTGCTGCCGCGGGCTTTGTCTGGGGCGACGCGCCTGCACTACCCATTAGTGGCGGAGTTGGGGCCAGCTCAAGATGCTGCAGCCGTCCCCGCATTCCTGAATCAAGTTGCCAGGGGTCACATGAGGACCCAGTCTGAGGAGGCTGGCCTGGTGACATGGCCGATTTTATGGAAATTCATGGGGAATCTGGCAGACCCCAAACAGCCAAAGGTCAACTTTAATGAAGTGTCATTTGGGGGGTTGCATCTGTCTGGCTCCCCCCCAAAGCTCAGTGCCTGACAAGGGGTAGGAGCTCAATAAATATTTGTCCAGTGAAGTACGTGGCCCATGTTCCAGCTTACAGCTTTGCTTCAGATGCGACCAAGATGATTTCATTCTGGAATGGCTCCTTTCACGATTCGGTGAGGTCCACGTGGGTCAGATAACATTTATCACCAGCTACAGAAATTTGTTTGCGCTGTTATCAAACACCTTTAAAAAATTTTTTTTAATTGCCAATTCTCCAGTTCACACGTCAAATCTCTAGGATCCAGATGACTAATACCTATTAAGATACTATCACTACAGAAAATACGCAGGGCTACAAGTTCGTTCAGTTCAACAAAGACTGACTGAGCTCCCACCACGTGAAGGCACTGCTCTCGGCCCTCGGCCGCCGAGACAGCGGACGCCAGCCTGGCCTTCAGGGAGCCCACGGTTTGAGCAGACGGCCGTCCGAACAGGGGCCGAACCTGTCTGTGCCGCGCTGGGCACTGGCTGCTGTATCAAGTCAGCTTTTACAATCCAAAAAAAGAGAAGAAAGATGATGATTTTAAAAAGTTTCCTGTTTATATCTTGCAGCCAAACAGCCAATTAATAAGTCTAATGTAGTTGAGAGACAGTTTGTTTCACAAAAGTAGATTTTTTTTCATGTGAAACTTAAACCCTGCTTGGAGAAGACACAGCAACTTGAGGATTTTAAAGGAAGGGCTCACCTTGCAGGGATGAGGTGGACTGGAGTGCTTTCTTTTTTTCTTCTTAAAAAATTCTAAAAATAACGTGATGACATAACAGTCTTTGTTAAATCTGGATCGTGGGTATGTAGTTGCCTTTTGAATTATTTTCTGAATATTTAAAACATTTTATAATTTGTTTTAAATTACAAAATAACAGGTTCACTGACAGTACAGAGCATACACAACTCCTTCGTTTCCTGAGAAAACTACTACGTGAACACGTTGCTGCAGAAGAACGCAGACCAGGCCTCTCTGGGCTACAGCCCCTGGTCACCTGGGCTTTGAGCTTTGCTCTGCTCTTTGCTGTCAAACAGACTGCTATCTGGGTGTGTGCCTGTACCTCCCACCCCCTCCTAGCCTGCTGTGCCTGAAAAGAGCTAATCAGACCTGTGGGAACCCCACCTAACACCAGACTCAATAAACTTTCAGAGAAACCTAGAAAGATTCTAAATAGATGAGTTCCTTTTTCTTAAATGTATTGTTTACCATCTCTGGTTTTCGACAGTGGTTTGCACAGCCAGGATGCAGGTAAGTGAAGCGGTTCCCTGGTTGGCCTTCCAGCAGACAGGAGGCGGTGCACTGGAGAGAAAGCCAAGCTGAGAAACCGGCTTGTTGCTAACTAGCACTGCTCATGCTTCCATTTATTCAACACCTACTTCCTAGACACCTACTAGGCCCTTCAGCTGCTGAGGACATAGCAGTGGACAAGACAGACGGGAGCTGCCATGCCTGAGGCGGGGAGGCAGGAGGACAGAAAATAAAGACGCAAACAAGCAAGACCCTAGCAGAGAGCACTGAGTGCTCTCCACCCAGCAGGGCAGGTGAAGCGGCAGGGTGGTGGCACTTCCTGTGGGAAGGTGGGGAGTGCTCTCAGAGAAAGTGGCATTTAGGCAAAGACCTGGAAGAGCAGAAAAGGCCAGGCTGGCAGAGATGGGAAAGTGCCTTCCAGGCAGAGGGAACATCAAGTGCGAGACCCCTGAGGCCCAGAACAAAAACTCAGGCGGCAGGAGCAGAGGTAGCAAGCAGAGGGGGAGACAGGAGGAGGGGTAGCTGGAGAAGCAGGCAGGAGCCGGATCACGCAGGGCCAAGGAAGGCGCTCGAACCTTACTCTAAAACCCACGGCTGGGGCAGGGGAGACCCGACCTGATCTATTCTGAAATGGGCTGTTTGATTGTTGGAGTGGATGTAGGAGGCCAAGGGAACGAGAGTGACTCAGGCTGACTTCCAGGTGTGGGGCCAAGCGACAGAGGCAATGATGGAACTGTTTGCTAACTGAGAGATGGGGAGGGCAGCGCTTTTAGAAAAATCAAGAACACAGAAGACACACCACATCCACAGTTGTTGCTGGAGAGAGAGGTCAGGGCTGTGTGTGTGATCTGACCCTTGGGATCAGATCAGAGGAGCTTGGAAGAGAGAGAAGCTCCCAGCAGTGGGAACCATATGGGAGAGCCAGCCCTGAGGGAGGGACCAGGAGAGGGAGAAGGGGAGAAGCAGAAACCCTAGAAGCAGAACCTCCCTGGGGAGCATTCCACAAGTCCAAGGTGGCTTAGGAGGACTGTAAGATGAGGCAGAGAAGTGCGGTGTCTGGACTTAGCAAGATGGCTGTCACCGGTGGTCTCGACAAGAGACATTTGGGTGCAGGAGGGTGGACCATTCATTTCACCTCCAAGAGGCTGTTCCCTCTCTAAATGGAGGAGGGTATTAAAATAGATGGTGTGTAAGGTCCCATCTGCTATTTCCCCACCCCACATGCTTTCAGGCTGAAACAAAAACTCATAAAATGATCATGAATAAGATAAAACATAATAAAAGAAGCCGTGCTATTAGGGAATTTATTAGTCAAACAAGTTTTGCGGTCATTAGTACCCCTTTACCTAAAAACTGCTATGGCTTTTTATGTAAATCATTTAAAAACCAAGGAAACGATTAAAATAGAACAACTAGTGGCCAGAATTTTTCTTAGAAGACCCAAATCATGTAAGGTGTATCATCAAAATAGTACCTAGAGGCTCCTTCTAACTTATTGTCCTGCGAAGACCCTTAGAGCTAATTCTGGACACCGGGCAGAGGGGCCGCCTGCCGGGCCGGTGAGTCCTTATTCATTCCTGCACGCTCTCTCCCACGCGCAAGGACCCCGTCACCCCTCCAAGGTCAGGAAGGAATGTGAAATCGTGCCGAGGATTTGCACATTGAGATCATGGAGCTTTACAAGATCACACAAAATGCTTAGTTTACTTCAACGATGACCTCTGCCAATGAAAAGCTTACCTGATGTTACATGGGAAATACTTGTGGTAGAATATTTCAGACCACAAAAGGGCACAAAGGGCGCCAGCAGGGGCACTGTGGCCCCCACTCCACTCGACAAAGCGTCACTGCTCCAGCAGAGGCCTTCATGCGGCGTCCCTGTTCCCCTTGTCCTCCCCGTCATCCGGTCGCTGTCCCGAATTTTCACCCACGGTTACAGAGCCCTGAAAAATACCCCGAATCCTTCTTTCACCAAGGGCACTTTATATGGCTTCCTACTGCCTATTGACAGTTCTCTCGAAGTGACTGAGTCTAGACATTGTCACACCATTTGTGAACCTCTCTTTCTGGATTGGGATTAGCCTGGCACCGGTGTGCAGACAGGCTCCGGGGCGATCTGATAGGAGGCCTGCAGGCAGGGGAGGTGGATGTTCCGGGTGACAGTTCCTGTCCTTGCAGCTGCCGCTGAGTCTAAAGGTGCCTCGAGGGCTGCTCTGCCTCACTGCAGTGTCACGTGCCTGAGGACTTCCCAGCACTTCACCACCAGGCTCACGTGTCCACACGATTTCCCTCCTCCAGCTGAAAAACCCAAACCTGCAACAAGGAGCCAGTCATTCAAGGTAATAGTCTAAAGCAGGTGGGGGGCGGGGGGGGGAGTTGTCCAAGACTCCCGGCCCTAGGTTTCCTCACTTCCTTCCTTGGCACTGACTGTCAAACGTGAACAAAACTGTAACTTACAAAGACAGGACGATAACATCACAGAAGGAGGATGAACGGAGAGGCCGGATAACTAGCATGTGTCAGGGTCCTAACACACCTAAACCAGGGGTTCTCAAACTTTGATGTAGACTTGCTGAAGATGTAGATCCAGGGTTTACCTGAGACTTATTTTTTTTTAAAGATTGTATTTATTTATTTGGAGAGAGAGGGGAAGGGAGGGAGACAGAGAGGGAGAGAAACATCGATGTGAGAGAAAAACATCAAAGCTGCCTCTTGTATGCCCCCAACCAGGGACTTGGCCTGCAACCCAGGCATGTGACCTGACTGGGAATCGAACTGACAACCTTTCGGTTTGCAAGCTGGTGCTCAATCCACTGAACCACACCAGCCAGGGCTACCTGAGACTTATTGACTCCCAATTCCTAGGGTGGGGCATGAGTGATTTTTGTGCACACCAAAGCTTCCGTACCACTGTCCTAAACAATTCTTACAGGTTCCTTGGAGTTGTCTTCTGTGTGTGTTTGGGGCCGGGGGGGCAGGGTGTACGGCTGAGGGGGCTGTGTGGTGGGGTCTTAGGTTCTATAATTAGGTGACAATAAATTACCATTGGAAAATCACCTGAAACCACTCATAAAATACAGTGAAAATGTTTTTTCTTGGGAGAGGGCTGTACAGTAGCATGTAAATACAATGTGTAATCCCTACCTACCTAATGTGTGATATATGGGAAATGCATATGCAAAACAGGACTCTATACTACTGTAACTTATGCAAGAAAAGTAGCCCTACAAGTCAAATCTGAGTAAGTTAAACGCTCCCACTCTGTGATTCAGTGACACAAGGACAAGATCACCACCATTCTACGGGTGAAGGGGCGGGAGCTCAGTCAGGCCGAGAGACTTGCCCAGAGTGACCGCTGCAAGTGCTGAGTCTAGAATTCAGACACATCTCTTTGCTTCCGAAACCTGTGATCTTCTCATTTGTGAGCATTTCCCTGAAGGGTGAAGTTCAGAAATAAAGGTCGTGGGCCACTGCTACTCCAAATCTCTGGTTTAGAAGACAGTACGCTGAGACGAAAGACTGGGGGCATCAACTCTCAGCAGAGTTAGACTGAAAGTGGCCAGCGGGGCTCCAGGCGGCGGTGACAGGTGAAGGTGGTCTCCTGGGGGAAGAGGTCCGATTTGAGCTATTATCACTATAGGTCACTTAGAGATCGTTCATAGTTTCCTTCCCACCGCAGTTCCCTCTACACCTTCATTTTCATGAAAAAGAATGTCAGCCTGTCAGAGGGTCCAGAGTTGCCCACGTAGAGGACACAATATCAGGGAAGGTCACCGGGAACGCTGAAGTGTCCTGCCCCTGCAGTGGGAGAGGGTCACAGGTGCCCACTAACAAGGCTACCTCAGAAGCAGCCAGCTCCTGTGGCAGGTCAGGCACCACCAGGAGCCCCACACTGTGCGAAGCACTGTGCACGCCTCGCTCCACTGAATCCCCACAACCCTCCGGAGGAGGGCGCGACGAGTGTCTCCAGTCCACAACTGGGAGCGTGCGGCGGTGCTTTGCCCCGAGTCAGTGGTCACTCTGCACAGGGATAGATTTGAGTGCTTCTATGTGCCAGGCACTTTTCTAGGCACCTTACATGCTATCACCTCCTTTCATCCTCAAAGCCACCCCATGAAATAGGTGGTGCCATAAGTACACCACAGGCAGTTAGTGGTGAACTCCCAGGAAAGGAGTTCAGGGGATGCTCTGGCCTCAAGCCTTAGTCTACATCACAACCACCTTAAGGGTTTGAAGACAGAGATTGCTGAGGCCCTCAGCCCCAGAGTTTCTGATTCCTAGGTTTGGGGAATTCCTGGAAATGTCCTTTTCTGCAAATTCCCAGGGGATGTGTGACACTCTCGTCTGGGCAGCACGTTTGGGAAGCACTGCTCCAAACCAGCTCTCTTCAATCACAGCGCAACAAACCCTATTGGCCACCAAAGTGCACGTATTTTTTAAAATTCCTGAGAACTACTTGCAAAAATACTAAAAAAAAGTCCTTGCATTTCTCCCTCTGGAGATTTTTGTTATAGCTTTGTGCTAGTCAAGTCAAACGAGACCACCGTGTGTCCTAAAACGAGAGCATTCAGCGATCGAGCGTCCTCACGTTCTTGTCCTTCCGGGCCGAATCCGACCAGGCTGGCCGGCCACGTGCGCTGCCAGATAAAGAACACCCCAGGCTCCGGGTTCTCAGAACCCGGCCTCGGTTCCGGCGCAAGGACAAAATGACCTGACCACGGCAGCCCCACCCCAGAACCGCCCAGCACTTCCACTGTGGCCACCGGTCCTCCAGGTTTATTTACATTTTCTTGATTTCCCTCGGTCCGCAGTGGCGCAGGCAGTCTCACACTTTACACCTGCAATCAAATTCGGCAAAGTTCTCCAAGGGCAAAGGGACAGGCAGCGAAGAAGGGAAGGTCTTTATGTTGAAGAGAAGCTGCGGGGCGAGTGGGAGAAGGAATGCGCCTCCACCCGGGTCTCCGCGGCCCCTGGGGCGCCGGGCTTGGCGGGGCGGGGCGGGTGGGAGGCGGAGGGCGCCGGGGGCGTGGGCAGTGGCCGCAGCCATCTTGCGCGCGGGCGCACCTCGCAGGTCCGGCGGGCGGGGCGGTTGGGGCGCGGCCCCAGGACCCCGCCCCTCCGGGGACACTTGGCTGCACCAGCCGCCGGCACACAACGCCGACGCACCGACAGCCGAGGAGCTCAGCAGACCTTTGCACGCTCCGTGGGTGAGCCGAGAGAGCGGCCGTAGTTGGCGGGCGGAGGGGTCGGTCCGGGCTGGGGGATTCGCGACGCGCGCTCCGTGGAGGGGACAGTCGCCGGGGCTCGACGACAGGTGTGGCTGGGCCGGCCTGGCGGAGGGGCCGACGACGCTCGAGCCCCGGTCTAGTGGTCCTCGAGGAGAGCTGACCTTGGGGTCCCGGGGTCCTGGGGTGTGCGGCCCCTAGGGTCCCCGCCTGGCCCCCAGCGCACGGTTCTTTGGTTTGGCCCAAATAAACGGCAGGTGAGGCTGAACCTGCCAGTGTGGTCGCGCCGGGTGTCCCGCGCGCGACCTTCTTCTTTCCTCTGCCCCTTCGGTCCCCCTCCCGAAGTGCCAGCGGAGCCCGGGCTGCTTGGACGCGCCCCTACCCGCGTCCCTCCCGCCTCGCTGAGCCGGGCGGGGACAATTTTTAAAAAGTGTTTCTCAAAGGTTTGACGGTTGTGGTTTCAGCGGTGGGGCAAACGGTTGCTTCACAAAGTGAAACTTGTTTCTGCTGGGCTCCCCGCTGGCTTCCTGGAAGCCCTGAAAAGTACCCGGTGGACCCTCGCCCGGCCGCCTCTGCGTCCCCGTGCCGCCCCGCCCGCGCCCCGCGCGCGGGCTTCCGATCCTCCCGGTCCGGGTCCCAGACCCTCGCGGCCCAGCCGGCGCGCGGTCCCCGCCGAGGCCCGCCGCCTGGGTCCCGGCCCGGCACCCCTCGGCGCGCGCCCGCCCGGCCCGTCGTCATGGCAGATTGGGCGGTGACTCATCCCGAGCGCGCCGCCCGGCCGGCGGGTTCTTAAGCAGCAGCACGCGGGGCGGGAGGAGAGGGGACGCCTTGGCGCTCTAACGCGTACGCCTGCCTCCAGGTCCCGAGAGCCGAGCCGTCTCAGCTGCCGCTGGCGACTAGTGTTTCCTGGGAATTGAGGAAAAACGATCAGGAACCGAAAATGCCGAAACCAGTAAGTAACCCAGCCTCTGAGCTGGGAACCCCTCGGGCTCTATTTCCGAGCGGCGTTACCTGGGGGGAGCTGTTGGGACCGCTCTTTGTAGAACTGGGTTCTTTTTTGAGCTGCCAAGACGGCGGGAGCAGGTCGTTTTGTTCCTTGTTGGTCGTTTGGTAAACTCGAAGAAAACAATGAGGGTGCTTTTTCTTTTGGGAGCACCCCCCCCCCGGAGTAATGGACTTTTATAAAAACTAGAATCTCCTATTACACTGTTTCTGTATATTTAAAAAGTGGATTCTAATGCAACTTGGTTCTTGAAAAGAAGAGTTGTCCAAATCGCAGGGAGAGCCAGGTGGCTTCCGGTGACGCACACAAACTCCAGTCCCTGCAAGTGCCCGGGACAGAGGCGCCCGGAATCTGCCTGTGGCGCTTCCCAGGGCGTCTGGCAGAGGGAGCAGTGTTGTAGCCGGCACTCGGGCCGTTCCCCCGGCCCGCGAGGCGGTGCTCGGTCACCCCGGGAATTTGCTAGTGCAGCAGGATTCCTATCTCTCCGAGAGGGCTGTGATGGACCCGAAGTGCAGATGAGGGAGGGCAGCCCGGGAGTTCGATAAGGCGCCTCCTCCCCGGCCTCTCCCCGGCGGAGCAGGCCTGCTGCATCCCATAAACATCAGCTAATTAAAGTGCTGCCCAGCCGCACCTGTCCCTGAATCTGAGTGTGTCGCCATGTCGGTGAGGTTGCTGGCCAGGCGGAAAGGTGTTTCTGCTTTCTTTTGAGTTGCGGGCAGAAGGCAGGTCCTTTGTGCTGGCATTTCTTAGAAAGTTCTATGTCCTTAACACAGGGGAACTCGCGGCTAGATACTGGGGAGAGGATTTACAGTTTTTTAATTGAGTTCTGAATCACGGTGGAGAAAATATCTAGATTCATTAAAAATTGCAATAGAAGATACATATGGAATTTATTTCTAGTTTCACAAACAAGTTCTGTAGTTAGTGCTTATGTACTCTTTCTACTCTTAAATGTTCGATTTTCTAAAAGGAGTTTTTAATAAAGTTTTATTTTACTGTTAAGTTAAATAAGTTACTATATTAATATGCCAATAGAGGCAGAAGGTAATATAGTTTTTGCCTAAGTTACATCATGAAGGTGGTTCATTCATAGTACAAAAAATTCTTTTCCTACACAAAATTCTTATTTATTTACTTTTAGAGATAGGGGAAGGGGGGAGAGAAAGAAGGAGAGAAACAGCCATGTACGAGAGATACATCCATCTGTTGCCTCTCGCATGCCCCCAAACTGGGGACCTGACCCACAACTCAGGCATGTGCCCTGGCTGGGAATCGAACTGGCGACCTTTCAGTTTGTGGACTATAACTCAGTCCACTGAGCCACACCAGCCAGGGCCCTACACAAAATTCTTCATTTCAAACTTGCAAGGGGCACGTGACATCCAGGCTCTTTCCGATGAAACTGATCTGAACACAGGCCCTCACTCGGGGCACCGCCCGTGCAGCCATGTGGAGCCCTCTGCAGAGCCGACCTGCCGGAAACGTGGTTTTCTTCATTTCCATAAGAGAAAAGGTGCACAGTTCAGTGTTTACCATATCCCTCAGAAAAAAGTCAGCACGCCAGTTTCCCGTCATACTTCTCTTTCTCATTTCTCACATCGAATCCAAATTTATTTTATTTTTCTGTTTTTCTTGTAGTAAAATGTACATATCATTTTATGAAACAGCAACTCTGTACCTATTAAACACTGACTCCCCATTCCCCTCTCCCCTGGGCCGCTGGCAACCACCCTCTCCTTCCTGTCTCAGTGAAGTTGACTGCCCCGGGGACCTCAGTAAGTGGAATCACAGTGTCTGTCCTTTTGCGTCTGGCTCATTTCACTCAGCGTGATGTCCTCACGGTCCCCCCGGCCTGGAGCCTGTGTCACAATGTCCTTCCTTTTCAGGGCTGTTTCTCATGGCGGGTACATTTTAACTTCATTTTGCTTTCAGGGTCTTTCGTGATGGATCAGAAACTTAGAAAATGTTCTTCTGACGAAGTGAGGGTGGTCGTTCAGTTGACAAGGAGTGGTAGTAGCGGCCACCTCGTGTCTAAAGGTCCTGACAACTGGAATCCCATTTTTTTTTAAAGATTTTATTTATTTATTTTTTAGAGAGAGGGGAAGGGAGGGAGACAGAGAGAAAGAGAAACAGCAGTGTATGGTTGCCTCTCACATGGCCCTCACTGGGGACCTGGCCCGCAACCCAGGCATGTGCCCTGACGGGGAATCGAACCGGGACTCTCTGGTTCCCAGCCCGCGCTCAATCTACTGAGCTACACCAGCCAGGGCCCATTTTTTTTTAAAGATTTTATTTACTTATTTTTAGACAGAAGGGAAGGGAGGGAGAAAGAAGGAGAGAAACATCAATGTGTGGTTGTCTCTCACGTGGCCCCCACGGGGGACCTGGCCTGCAAACCAGGCATGTGACCTGACTGGGAATTGAACCGGCGATCCCGGAATCCCATTTTGAAAGACTGATTTTAGATATCTATAACTGTAATTACAAAACAGTGTTGGAGCATGGGCTGGGGAGCTCAGTTGATTAGCGTTACCCCAAGCTGCTAAGGTTGTGGGTTCGATGCATAGTCAGGGCATGTGCAAGAATCAGCCAAGGAATGTATAAATAAGCAGAACAGCAAATTGATGTTTCTCACCCTCTCTCTCTCCGACTCTCTAAAATCAAAGCAGGGAAGGTCACCTTTTAGGCAAACCACTTAGGAAAGTCCTACCTGCCTACTTTTTGGTGGCATGGGAGTGGTTTCTTGGAGATTTTGCCTCATAAAACACTCATGTGCACGCGCACACACACACACATGCACACTCAGGGACGGAAGCCTTTCTTCACCTGAGCTGAAGTAGGGCCACCCCACAGGTGGCAGAGAAGAGCCTAAAACCTGCACATTTGGATATGCCCTTCAGAGAAGAGTCATTGATTCTTACCGTTCAGGCCGGAGCCGAGCGTCTTGTCAGGTCCCGCCCTGTGGTCCTGTGCCTGACAACAGGGCTGAGCGGCGCCCACATCCCCTCAAAGATGGGCACATCCAAGTCTGTGGGGTTTGGGGCCTCCACCTGGCCCTGGGAATGTTTGATAAGTGTTTTTGATTGATTTGTCTAAGCTGAGTCAGTAGATGACTTCCTCATAAAACAGCATAAATGAAAAACGATATGAATTTGCTGCTCTCTCCGAACACTGCTTTTCCAATCCCTGCTTGTTAAAAAGGGGGAGTGCCTGCTCGTCCAGCAAGGCACAGGGAGCCTGCACAGGTGGGCGAGCCACATCTGTCCTGGGGGGTGTGGTTCGCAGTGCTGGACCTGGGCCCAGCCCCACGCGATGCTCAGACGCAGCTGGAGCCCTGGGGGGAAGCAGGCTGTGGCACCCGATGGGGGAGAGGGTGGGCCAAGCTGAGAGTAAACTCTTCAGCTGAGTCTTGCTCAGGCCCCTGGGAAGGGAGGACTGCTGGGTCCCTTGGCTCACCCCCCTCACCCTCCCCCACTCCCCGCCAGGCACAACTCCTGCGTCTGGTAGCCGCCAGGGAAGCCAATTGGAGGGCCAGCAGCCCCCACACCTCTGCTCTGCTGCTCTCCCTCTCCCTGGGGAATAGTTGGGGGTTGGTTTCCAGGTTGCTGGCTCACAGGAAGCAGCCTTTGTGCCCATATTCAGCCGAGGGTGACTTGTGGTGCTCCTTCCCCCCTCCTCCCATCCCCCCACTTGCTGTCTCCATTGTGATGGAAAGGCGGTCCGGGCATTAGAAAGGGGAACCTCTGCCATCCAGCGTGGGCGTGGAAAGGGGGCAGCACAGAGGCCAGGCTCGGAAAGCTCCTCTGAGGAGCTGAGGGCCGAACTGCCTCCCAGCGGGGCCCCAGCCTCTCCTTCCTAAGTGTTGGTGTGGAAGTTTCTGATAGAAAAGTAGATTTTCCTTTCAGAGAGACACTCGGGAAGTGTGTTCAAAGTTCTGCCCCGTACCAAAATCTTCAAATAATTTTGGAGGTCACCTTGGCTCTCTGGGAATACACGGCCTTTTCCACTGACACAGTAACAGGGTCGGCGTTTGCTGAGTGTGCTGGTACGGTCTCTGCCCTCCCACCCATGGAGGAGAACACATGGCATTTGTTTTCTGGCCACCCTCCTCCTTCACCACGGGCCGAGGGCCAGGCAGGTAGCTAAGACTTTCCCATGGGGCGGTGGGAAGTGCTGGCTGGGGTTACTCGTTCGTCCTCGTCACTCTGTAAGGCACAGTGGTCTGTCTGTACATTCACTCATTAGTTCAGGGCGTGCTGACCCCGTCACTGTGCTGGATGTGGAGGCTTGCAAGATGAGCGGACACAAACAGCTTCCCCCACCTCTTCACGGTGGACCTACACTCTGGTGGGGGGCGGGGGGACCAACAGTAATCCCCGGTGACTTGAGTCTGTGATGATGTGTGCTGGCCGCGGTTGGGGGCAGTGCTGGTCAGGGAGGTGAGGGAGGCCCCAAGGAGGAGATGATGTGCTGAGCAATGTCGAGAGTGAAGGCGCCTTCCCTCGGTGGAGGAGGAGGAGGCAGCAAGGACTAGGCCAGGGTGGGGGCAGCCTCTGCAGAGGCCCCGTGGGTGAGGGAGTTGGGTGAGTTCAGGGTTCCCGATGAAGGCCAGCATGGAGAGAGAGGACAATGGAGGCCAGTCAGGCAGAGCCTTCCTTGTGGGCCATAGCCGGCCGTATCTGGGGCTTAACTCCAGGGGAGGCAACGGAAGGAGGAGACATGACCGGATCTCCCTTTGGCAAGGTCACCACAGCTGCAGTGTGGGAGTCCGCAGGAGGCAGGACGCCAAGGGCGGGGATGGTGGACCATGGGGGTGGCCCAGGGGAGAGGCAGTGATGGCGTGGCCCCGGGTGGTGGTGGTGCAGGTGGAGAGACGTGGACGTGTGTGGGAGGTGAACTTGCTGGGCTCGGTGATGGGTGGGCAGGTGGTGTCGGCCTGACTCCTGGGGTCTGGCTTGCATAACTGGACGGCTGGTGGTGCCATTCACTGAGATAAGGAACCTGGAGAAGGACCAGGCATGGGAGGGAAGGTGGAGGGTTTGGTTTGTACATTTGTAGCTGCCACAGATGACAGAAGCCCTTGCCTTTTTTCATTATTATAACCACTGCCTCCCAAAAGGTACACAAACACCAGACTTCTCAAACTGCGGTGTAAGTTTAATCCACGTGAACGAAAAGTAATCCAGCAGCTTCTTGCGTTTCTCCTGAGTGTGTGGACACACCACGCACATGCAGAGTTGAAAGTTAGGGTTAAGCCAGCGCGGTGTTCTTAACCTTGGGTGGCCGTGATCATGACGAGACTCAGAGGTTCCTGGGTCCCGCGCGTCACCGCAGAGTGTCCACCCCTCCGGCCGGTGGGACTGGGCACCTGCGCTTTAAAGAAGCTTCCCAGGTGATTTTGTTGCTCCCCAGAGTTTGGGGACTGCTGATGTCACCAGAAAAGGGGCAGGTTCTATGTACTCATTTCTCCTGGACCCAAGCAGTGCAGTGAAGTCCCCAGACGGGGCTGATACTGGTGCTTTTGTGTGTGAGCGGAGACCAGAGTCCATGGTGTGTGAGGGAGCAGCGAAGCCCAGGGCGGCCCCAAAGCTTCCACTCAGGCTGTCACAGGCGTGGGTGTGGTTGCGCAGTCGCTTTCTTCAAGTTCCAGCTTCAAGGCCATGGTGCTGTCATTGGTCCTGGAGCCTGGCCGGGCTGGGAAAGGGGAGATAGCTGGATGGTGTCGAGCTCCAGAACAACAGGACCAGCCGCGGTGGGCGATAGCATCTCTCTGATTTGAGCTGCTCTGCGCAGGGAGTGCGGGCGCAGAGCTTGTCTGGCAGCAGCCAGGGGCTCCCACTGTTTGGCTCTCTGCTTTTCAAGGGAAAGGGGGGCAGAGGCTTTCTGTCCAAGGGCCGGGAGTGCAGGCCCAGTGCCTGCCCCTCTCATCTTCGTGCCTCGGCCCTTCCACGCTGACCTCTCCTGTCAGCCCCCGACCCTAAATCGTGAGCTCGTGACTTCCAACAAAAATGTGAATAATTTTATTAGTACCTATCGTTTGGGAAGTAAAACAGTACCACTCTCTTTAGTGAATTATTATAATTTTTCTTAATCTTTTCTTACTTAAACTTTTGTGTATCTTTGGCAATTTTGAGATTCTTACGATGATTCAGTTTGCCTGCTTTGTTAGTGTTCAGTCATTTTCATTCTAATCTGAAACAATAAACTTCAAAGCCTGCTTTCAAAATCAGTGAATGCGTTTTGAATGATCCCTTGTGGGTTCCCCAGATACTTCAATTAGTTTTTAATTTAAGCACTAAATGTGTTTGCCGCTACTAATTAAATACGGAATATTTATTGAAGAGACCAGAAGGTGGACTTATTTTCCTTCTAACACACTTGACAATGCATACCTGTGGACATAAAGAATAAAGATCTTGTTCTGGACTTCTGTAAATAGTTTTTTTTAAAGAAAACTAATCAACATTGTGCTATAAGGTGACTAAGAGACTTTTGTTAAAATAAAATTCTTACTATGTAGTTAATTTACATATTTTTCCAAATACAAATGTCAATAGCCATATAAAGAGCAGTTTCATAATCAACTACTTACCTGACTTCGGCAAAGCCATTTCGCTTCTGTGAGTCAATTTTGTCATCTGTAAAACAGGAATGAGGTTTTTACATGAAAAGAATGTCACATAAAATAAAGTGAGACAAAGCTTGTATCTATGAAATTCAAATAATAATTTACCTTCAGGTACTGTAAGTGTTATATTTCTTGTGTACTTTTTTCCCTGGAAATTTGTTTCCCAGACTTTCCAGTGCAACCTGCTGCTAAAACTGAGGGTTCCTGTTTCCGGGGTGCGGTAAACCAGGCGGGCGGTCCGGAGGCCTTCGAGGGAGAGCCGCCGCACGGGGCGTTGGGCTTTTGGTGGAGGGGAGCCCCGTGACTGGTCTGCTCTCATCTGCTGTGCCGTCCAGTTGTTACAATGCCCTTGGGGGTCCCGTGGGCCCCTCCCTCATTATCGAAGCCCTGTCGTGTACCCTTACATGCTATAAGCTGGGACTGCGAGGAGGGACCCTTCAAAACACAGAATGTGTTTATTGGAAATTGTGCATTTATTCTTACCTGCTTCAACTTCTGTCACCTTCAAACTACTCTCCATCTGATGCAATACAGCTTTCGAGACTTTTTCCCCACTGGCAATTCCATCACTGGCAATTTAAAATTAACCTTTGACCCACCATCGAGTGTGTATGAGTTTCCGATGGCAGATGGTCGCATGTCAGTCCCTGATTTAGACCACTCTGCCCAAGCCCCCCTCGCTGCCCATCTGGTACCCCTGCTCTGTGTTATTTCATAGAACTTATTTCTACCTATAACAATGTTAGATGCTTGTTTCTTTGCCTTCTCTCTTTTATGCTACAACAGCAGGAGGCACAGTGGTTTGGGAAAGAAAGCATAGTTATCTGCTCCTAGAACAAACTTGAAATTCTTGCTTTATTGGCAGATGAATGGTGGGAGGACAGCAGAGCGGCGAGCGTGCTGCCTCTCAAGGGGGCGCTCTTGGGCGAGCGTCCCTGCTTCCTCCTCTGGGACCCTCGGTCCAGGGACCTTCCTCAGCGGTTCTGATGAGGCGACGGGTCAGGGCAGCATGGGGACACTCCTGGCCCTGGGCCCTGTCACCGCAGAGGACACAGTAAATTCTGCAGAAGTCCCCATTTGTAATTATGAAAGCTGAATCTGATGAGTAAGCTTGCGTTTCTCAGGATGGCATCCTTGTTTCCCGACTTGGCCTGACAGTCAGATGTGACCCCATCCTGTCCTTTGTTACCACAGGGAGCACCACCACGTCCGTCCATGAAACTCACTCACTCACTCACTCACCCATTCATTCATTCATTCATTCATTCATTCAACTCGTTCATTCCTCATTCAGGACCCGCGATGGGCAGGGGGGTTGGGCCGTGGAGAAACCTTGAAGCCTGAGACAGCAGGAGGGAGGGACGGCTCGCTGCTTTGCCCAGAGGTGCAGGCAGTCTCGTTCTCTGACTTCGCTGGGTTAAGAGTGAAACCAGGCAGGCAGAGTGGCTTTTGAGTGGGCAGAGCGTGACGCGCTGTTGTCTGCTTTTTGCTCCCAGCCCATCACTCTTCCGTGGGAAAAGGAGCCAGGGTGACAGCTCTCCCAGAGCCCGTCCTCCCCTGGGCTTGGTGGCCAGCACAGTGCCACGTGCTCCCCACTCGGGCCTGCCGTCGGTTCTCTGGCCTTGAGTTTCGGGGGGGTCTGTGCTTTTTCAGATATTTTGCCTGCTGCACCATCACTACATCTATAGGTTTGTTGAAAAATAGGCCTCTGAAGGATGTCCAGCCTTGTTCCTTACGCTTTTAAAGAGGACATTGGACCACAACCCCCTTGGTAAAAGCTTGGCCGTAACTATTGGATGAGAGCCACCTCTGTGAAATGTTGTGCATTCGTATTGATAGTGAGTGTTTCATTGCCTAGGTTAAATAACTACGGATGTTGCTGCTTCTGGCTGCGATATCTGCTTACATCACACATTGCTATTTGGGTGAGACTCCTAAGTGGGACTTAGATGGGGAGAGAGGGTGGGGACACTTGGTGTTTATTATTAAGGAACTGGCCAAACAGGGCAGTTTGGAAATCTAGTGTGGTAACAGCTGCAGAGGGCATTATCTGGATTGAACAGATCCACTGTGAAAAGTGTTTTTGAGGCAATGAGGGGAAATTGAATACTGATTACATTCGGATTATTAAGGAATAGGTTTAAATTATGTTGGAAATAATAATGGTAGGAGTGTGTGTGTGGTATCCAGTAGGGCTCCATACTGATGTTTTAACAAGTGAAATGATATATATGACGGCCTTAAAATATGCCAGCAAAAATTTTTTTTTTACAGTGGTGGAAAGCAGATGAATCAAGAATGCTAGAAAGTTAATGGTGTCAGAACTAAGCGAAAAATACATAGGGACTCCTTAAACCATTTTCTCCACTCACGTGAATATTTCAGATTTTCCAAAATGAAAAGTTTGTTTTTTTAAAGCATATTGTAAGGGCAGCCCAGAAAGACGCTGTCGCGTTTCCAAATCACCGAATGTGGGAGTCCAGCGAGAGCCAACGCGGGAAGGGAGTTTGCCTTCCCGGGGCCTGGAGGCCGGGGACCCAGAGAGGAGGGCTGAGACTGGCCCAGGTGTCCCGGTGCGCCCTTCTCCATGGGTCCCTGGGGCAGAGCCATGGTTTCTTGGAGACCTTTGGTGTTCTGAGCAGTGAGGGACTGATTAAGTCCCACCTGGGCTATCGCTCCCTCCACTCATAGGTTTTATTAAAAGGCGATCTCTAGGCACAACTGCAGTTGACTTGAAACACACAGAACTGTTTGTTCCCAGCTAGCTCTGCTAGCTCGTACTGCGTATTCCCACGATTCTTGTAGTGGGGGAGGGGAGAGTGCTGTGACCCAGCTGGAAATAGGTCATTGTCTCAATAGCAGCATTCTCAGAGCTGAAAACTTGAAGTGAGCATAATAAATGCGGGGCCTCACTAAGTGGAATTTCATGCAGCCATTTTCAGAGCTCAGTGTAGTGTGGGGGTGGGCCCTGAGCCTGAAGGAGACACTCCCCCCCCCCACCGGAGCTGCAGGACTTGGGTGGGTGGTAGGCCTGTAACACGCACGGCAGAGATTCCTGGTCCCACCAGGTAATTGCGCACACTGTTGGAATCCCATTCCGGGTGTAACACTCGATCGTGACAAAGCATAACTACAGAGCTTTTTATTTTTAACTTGGTATAATTTCAGAAATACAGAGTGGTTTAGAAGTACAGTTTTATTGAAGTTTGCTTATTCAACAGACTTTGTAAGCTTACTGATTTAGTTTAGATTTTTAAAAAACCTGCTTAGGTCTCAGTCTTCCTTTTTGTGATAGATGGCAAAAGTAAAGACTTCTTGGTCAAGTTCAAATGCATCTTGTCTACACTTCTCACAGGGGAAATGTTCTTCAGCACTGCAGCCTATTTCTGCACACGTGTTAAGTAGGGGCGAAGGTCTCCATTGAGACGGCGCAGGGTTTCAGTGCTGTTTATTTCATAGCCTCCCACCTCTCCCTCCACACTAGATTAGAAGGACTCTTGACAGACTTCTAAATTTACAAAGAAGAAAATAGTGTATTCCAGGTGGGTAGTGAAGTTTAGTCTACGCCTTTAATTTCCTATGTTTTATGAGCCTGGAAGTAAAAACCATGGTAGCGTGGGGTGCCATCTTGGCCCTGTCCCTGACTCTGTCTTTGACGGGACCCTGAGTTGGGGGGTGTAATTGACCTCACTTCAGTGAGCTAAATCGGTGCTGAAGTATGTGTGACACAGCCAGGAGAACTGAAGTCACTCCTTGTGGAAGCAAGACTTCAGGCTCGTAAGATAAAGAGAAAGTGGCCTTGAAGGATAGTTTCTTTTGCCTGCCTTGGGGTGGGGAAAGGAGGAGGTAGATTATTTGTTTCTGAAAAGCAATAGTTGCTTTTGCAGAACGTAACATTGTTTGATTATTTCTTTTCCCTTTCCCGTGTAAAAAAATGGTGTCCACACATTCTGGTTTCGTCCCCGCGTTGAAATCACACACACGGTGTGTGTCATTCCCAGTGCAGGGTCGCTTTCCACTTGGAGACACTCACAAAGAAAAATCTTACAAATGGGCAGCTCGTGGGCATGAGAACTACTATCCTTCCCCGCAGTTGGCAGGTAAGGAAGTGCCCTCCAGGGTCACTCTGCAGCACGGACCTGGCACTGGGGTGAGAGTCAGCCCTTTGTCAGAATCCCGGAAAGCCATGAGCGCCACCAGCCCGGGATCAGCACGGGCTGTTCCAAGCGCTTTATAGTGGAGGGGACTGACCGCTTTTAAATGCGACTGCCCAGACCGGTCCCCTCCAGCGCTCAGGGCCAGATTTCCTCTGGTTATAATGAGTACAAACAGGACTGGTTTGTCTGCTTCTTGTGCTGGTAAGAGGCCGTGGCTGACAGGAAGTGGGTCTGGGGGCAGGAAGTGGCTTACTTGCAGAGGCAAAAGGAGCTATTTAGAAAGATTTGGGATTTCATACATGTTCTTGAAATTATGGGATGAATATTAGTTGATGTGGGCATTTCCTTATGCATAATTTTATGTAATTTTTTCATCCTGGAATTTGGGAATATAAATGTTTCAAAGTTTAAAACCATTAACTATATTGAAAGGTACAACTTCAGGAATAATGAATAATGTTGGGTGTTTTTTTTTTTAAGATTTTTAAAATTTATTTTTAGAGAGAGGCAAAGAGACAGAGAGAAACATCGATGTGCGAGAGAGAGAAACATTGATCCGTTACTGGGGACTTGACCCACAACCCAGGCCTGTGCCCTGACTGGGAATCAAACCAGCGACCTTTCAGCTTGCAGGCTGACATTCAATCCACTGAGCCACGCAAGTCAGGGCAGGAACAATGTTTAAGAGCTATACAAATATAAATATTTTTAGGAGCAGGTTACCAGAAGTTGAGAAAGTAGTATAAACCTTTCTGGGCTTCAGTTTCCCCAGATTTTAAAAGAAGGTAGTCAGGCTAGGATAACTTTACACTTCTCACCAAGCAGTCCCATTTAAAATTACCCTACAAAATAGTTACACCTTGTCACTGTTTTAATTATGCTACTTATAATTGTAAAACAAAAAGTGATATAAAATGTAACAATGTTACATTTTTATTTGGGCCTATTATTATTATTGATTTTAAAGAGAGAGGAAGGGGGAGAGAGAGAGGCATTGCTTTGTTGTTTGACTTATCTATGCATTCATGGTTGATTCTCGTCTATGCCCTGACCAGGGATTGAACCCACATCTTTGGCATATTGTGATGACGCTCTAACCAACTGAGCTACGCAGCCAAGGCTGGCCTCTATATCCTTACATTGTAACATAACCTACCTGAGACAAGCTATTTGGGAATTCCAAGACCCAGCTTTCATGTTAATACTCTGCCCTGTTGTTATCTACTGCATATTAAGAATTTAGCTTTCAAATTGTGAGCCTAGCCTAAGGGTGGCAGAGGACAGCAGCTCAGGAAGGGAGGCGTGGGTATGTAGTGTTCGTTCTCCTGCTTAAGTGACCCTCAAGGTGCCTTCAAGTGATATGGAACTCCGTCAAACGAGGCGGCTGCCCACCACGGTGTCACGATGCTCTCTGGGTGAGAGACACGGGGCTGAGTGGGGGCCGGCACACCCACCCCCACCCCTCCAGGTTAAAGTTTATGCCCACAGTTCCTAAAACGGAATAAATAAGGACCATGCTTAAACTGAACTGAGAAACTCCCCTGGACAGCCACTTGGTTTATGCCAGTTAAGTTGGCTCCCTCGACGTTGAACTCTGTAGTTCGGACCTTACTTTTCATTAGCACTCAGCAGCTGGGGCAAACCCCAAGCAATGACTGCCTTTTTACACCTCCATCAAGAAGGAGGGGCGCAGGGGAGTGGCCAGGAATGTGTCAGTGTGCAGGGCACTGGGTTGTGGTAGGCTAGTGTAGTTTCTTGACGGATACTACCTGCCGGAGAGTCATTCAGTCCCTGCCAGCACCTGTCCACTCGTGTCCTAGCTTCGATTTTCCTTCTGGGGAAATAACTGCCGTCACAAGGGCCAGATTTTCGGGAGCTCTGTGCTGGGCACCACGCAGCCCTCCTCAGTGACTTTCAGCACCTGCTGTTCCCAGAAGCAGCGTGGCTGCCCAGCCACGACCCCCAGGCGAGTGGCAGGGATAACTGAGACTACGGGCCAGCACTTTGACCACCGGGTAGGAGTTGCCCGAGTGGACTCTTGTCAACTCTAACATGCGATGGCTTTATTATTCCCATTACCAGGCAATAAAAGATGAGAATATCACCCTGGTGTTGGATAATTGTATGAAAACGCGATCACATGCGTTCTGGCCCTGTCCTGTCCGTCTGTCTTTGTCGGAAGCTGGGCTGCAGGGAGAAGGACGGGAGGGATTTTACCACCTTGCCTGACTGTTTGTGATGCGTCGTTCCAGAGCCGTTTTACAAGGTCCGTGGGGCCACAGACCAGTTCTCTCTGGCATCTGAAGGTTTTCCTGAGCCTGACCGGCCCATCTCCTCCCTGTCACTCTGTTTCTTTTTAACCTTGAAAGAGCGGACAATATCAAGTGGTACGGTTGTGTGCCATTTACACTTAAGATACAGAGGAGCTTGAAAGAAAAGAATGGCAATGTTATGTCATTTTCCATTAGTCTGCAGACCTGCCATAGGACTCATTTATTAGTGAGGTATTTTTATACTGCTATTTCCACCTTCTCTAAAGGTCAAGAAGCCTCAAGGAGTCTGGTGTTAAGAGCTAGAGCTTAAACACGTATCCCTGGAATTTCTGCCTTTGAGGCCAGCCTGCTCTGGGCACACGGTGACTCGAGGCGACTGCTGGTGGCGGGACCGCGGTTGAGGAAGGGACCTCTTGCCCGAGGAGCAGTGGCGCTGTCTCTGCCAGTGTGGTAGTATCACGTGTGTGGGGGCTTCACTCTGTCCAATGAAAAACCGTGTTGTAAGGACCACGTTTCTCTTTTACTTGTTCTCTCTGAACGATAGTGATGTTTTGATATGTTGATAAATACCGTGGCGACACACTGCCTTTTACTTTGGCGCCTCCGTTGGGAGCGTTGCGCAGGACAGGGCGGTTTGGGGACCGCCTTCCTCGGGTAAAAGTTGGGTGCTTCTCACCGTGTGTGACATCCGGTCGTTGGCTTTTCAGTGGCAACTACTTTTATATAATCTTGTTGTTTACATAAACAGTGTTACCAAGAGCGGCACTGTGAACCCAGACAAAGGATCATTCTGTATGATAGAGACAAAGTTATCTTTTAGACAGTAGCCATTGCTGTAACACCCTGAGAAGGTTTGGCGATATGGAAAAGAACTAAAAACGAAACACCCACTTGCCTTTGGGCCTTCCCCACGTTTGCCCCCCTTGGCTGACATGCCTGGCTCCCCTTCTGCCCTCCGCCAGTGAAGTTTGCTGAGTTAGTGGTGATGTCTTACAGAGGGCAGGTATGTGTTGGCCAGCCTCAGCGAACCGTGGCCACCTGCGTCTCAGCTGACACTCTGGCTTACCGAGCTGGGGTGCTGTTGAGAGCCTGGCTTTTCTCGCCCTTCGAGGTGAGGAGAGCAGGAGCCAGAGAGAGGACGAAAAGAGGGGCCCACCTGTTGGGACCCAGAGTTCCACGATGAAAAGCCTGCCTCTGCAAGTTTAGATCTGTACTCCGTGACTGTGAGCGGCACTTTAGTTCCTTCCCGTAACGGAGCCTAAACAGCACATTTCATCTGCCAGGAGGAGTCGGGGCCTTTGCAGGCCCGGGATGCTGCCTGTGCCTGAGCAGCGGCAGTCTGGGTGCGGCCTCACTGGTGAGCTGGGGCGAGCGGGAGATTCACGGGCCTCATTCCAGCCTCCTGAGTCAGAATCTCAGCCTTGGGTTCGGGAAACTGTTTCAACAAGCTCTCCAGGTGGTTCTGCATGTTCAGGTCAGAGAGGCACTGCCTCAGCGGCCCGCACACTGCTGGCCCGGGGAATGGGGGAATGGCACATAAGGGGGGCACTGGCCATGTCTCCCAAGCCACTGCTAAGGGACAGCAGCCTTCCCTGGAGCAGGCCTGGGATTGCCACGTTTCCTCGTGCAGCAGTGAATGGGGCTCAGGAGCGGCTTAAGTCACCCAGGAAAGCCTGAAATATGTAGGTGGTGATCAGTGAGACAGGTAGGGGCTTTGGGCACTTAAACTGAGCATGAGCTGTGGTGTGCCTGGCGCCATTGCCATTAGATGTAGAACAGAAGACTCAGCCCCTGTGTAAAATTTCAGGAGAGAACATGATTAGCTCGGGAGGACCCTGAACAAGAGCTGGGTTCTCACCTCTGCTTCCGGTGAAGACACCGGCTGGGATGCAGGGCGGCTGCGGTGACTTCCGACCTCGGGGAGAACGGGCGTGGGAGGCTGCAGTCCGCGTTCCCACTGGGGTCACGTCAGCTCGTTTGGCAGCGGCGCCTTCTCCCTGGGAGCACAGACTGCTGCTCCTTTACAGCTTGGAAAGAGTGAACTGAAATGAATGCTAGTTTTTAAAAAATTTATTTTCTTTCATTATTGTTTTCCCCTAATTTTTTATTCCTTACCAATTTGGCCATAGATGGTCGCGTGCGAAGCTCACCAACAAAAGCGGTCTGACCAGGCAGCGGAATATTGTCTGGCAGTAAAGAAAGGGGCAGGGCCCTGCGGCAGGGTGGGCCTGGGGGACCTCGGGCCTTGTGGCCGGAGCAAGTTGCCCTGGCCGCACTCTGTGCGTGTGAAACGTCCAGAACAGGGAAATCTGCGGAGCCGGAACCTGGGTTTGTGGCAGCCAGGGCTGGGTGGCGGGAGTCACAGGAGTGGCTGCTGGTGGGCATGGGATTTCTTCAGGGGTGACGAAATGTTCTAAAATTAGGTCATGGTGTTGGTTGTGTCACTCTGTGAAAATGCTAAAAAAAAAAACAACCCACTGAACTGCACATTTTGAATGGGCCCGCTTTACGGCTGTAGGTTATATTTCAACAAAGCTGTTATTTAAAAAAGTACATAGTAACTCAACATGAAAGTCAAAATACAGTATTATCTCCATAGTTGTTCAATTAAGTGAACCAAACTGGCATCCAAAAACGCTCTTCCAATTCATGTATTACCCACCGTGAGAACGCTGCCTTGCCCGATGCCCCTGCTTCCTTCCCTGTTTGTGGGAGAAGGTAGACTAGCTGCTTCCTATCAGAGTGTCTCCAAGTACTCGAATGGTCTTGTCCAAATATTTGAGGGCTGCTCGGAGTTGCTGAAGTGGCACCTCGGGCAGAGGGCTGGGATGCTGGAAAACAGCGCTGACATTTGAAATGATTAGGAAAGGTCAAGCTGTCAGCGTAATCTCAGCGGTGCCTGGAGAGCCCCGCGCAAACTGATTTTTGAGTAAATGCAGGTGTGATAATATAGGGATTAGTCTGTTATCACAGAATCCAGTGCCTGAAATTCAAACATTCCAATGTTACCGTTTGAAGTTTCCTGTCTATTTTAAATGGTCTCCCTGATTCTTCGGTGAGCACAGAGAGAAACCGCTGCGGCCCTCCTGCTCGCCCGCCCCCGCAGTGCCCTTACCGCTAACCCGACACCCCGTGGCTTGGCTGCGAGGACATGAACAGGATGGGAATGGCTGCTCGTCTGTCAGGCGTCTGGTGGGATTGGTCTGGAACTTTTCCCTCTTGGCTTGGTCTTTAGTACAGTTTGAATTTATTCTGTAAAAGATAGGATTGGAGAGGTAATCTTAAACCAAGTTTAAAGTGTTTCAGGAGGAAGCGGATACCTCCCAAAGGAAATATTGCCCAATATTTATTTACCAAAATGAGGAAAATAATAAAGGGAGATAATTTGACAGCCAGAAATGCAGCTGTCTGCATGGGTTAGAGGTAAAATATAATATTTCATTGTTACCTCAATGTCTTTTTTTTTATAAGCTCTTAGAAGGCATTTTAGATATACCATTTTGAAAAAGTTAAGCTGAGAAGACTCAAAATCGTGTTTTTCAAAGTGTATTCTGAAAACTACTGGTCTTCTGGGATAGTCTGTGGAAAAGCAGCCTCTGGGGGCAGAACAGTCTGGGAAACAGACTGTGGCCCCGTCCTGGGATTTCACAATTTGCATTAACACAGCAAAGACACTCAAAAGCCTTTCAGTGAAAGAAAGAAAAGAAACAGGAACCTTAACTTCTGTGACCTCTTTCGAAATACTGCTGTGCCACTCCCCCTACCTCCCCCCAGTGTATCACCTCTTTGTCACTGTCTCTTTACGTGCAGATACTTTTTTGCAGAGAGCTGCGCAGCCACTGAAATGCACTCAGGTCATTTCTGAGTTACAGAATGTTGGCATTGGAAGATCCCGAACAGATACAGTATTTTCCAGCTACAAACTTCGAGTGGGGAGGCGGCCTCCTTCCGACTGGGGCCAGCCCGGGGGCCTGTCCACAGCCCTGCGCTCAGGCCTGCCTGTCTCGGATCGCTCTGGGGATCTCTCTGCTGCTGGAGGGAATCGGCAGAGGAGCGATGGATTTATTTTGTGTTAGCAGGGTTCACTGTTACTGGGTTTTGTAAAAAAGAAGATTGGGGTATAAACACCTCTGATTCTCTTTTTTTGCTGTTGTTGGAGAGATGTCAGCTGCATTGGAGCAATAAAACCTGCACTGCTGTGCTCCCTCCACGGGAGAGCTCTCTCCCCTCCCGGAAATGTGAGCGCTGGGCCCAGCTTTCTTTTGTCCAGGAAGGCAGTCTCCTTGCCACCTGGGGATAGTATTCCTTTGTTATTTTCTCTAGGTAGGTCCTCCAGGATTCTCAGCTCTAATCCTCAGCTCTAATCCTCTCACCAGTCCTGCGGACTTTAGACCTCACATTCCAGAGCTAGAAAGGGCTTCAAGGCATCTGGTCCCAGCCTTTTTCGCAGAGAAGGGGCCACGGCCCAGGAAGGGAAGTCACCTGTGTGAGGTCCTCAGGAGGTCACAGTGCCAGGTCTCAAACCCAGGCCTTCCTGGCGGCCATGCTCCTGCCCGCCGTTCAGTAAATTTGGCCAGGCCTCAGAATCACTTGAGTGGCTTTAAAAATACAGGTCCTTGGGCTGAGGCCCAGAAACTCAAGTGTTTGTAAAGCTGCTGAGGGGACTCTAGCAACTGGTGTGTGACAGCTACCTGAGGTCCATCTCTGTGTTTTCAGCCGTACGTGGCTCAAGGGCTGGGGCCGTTTGACTCCTCTCTGTGTCCCCAGTGGGCATGTGATTGGTGTTTGTAGAGCGCATGAGCCTCGGGACGCCAGTGTCCAGGAGCTAGGTGGACTGGGGCAGCAGGAAGGTGGAGCTGTGAGGAATGGTTCAGCAGCATGTAGGATAGTAGCCCTTAGTAAGAACAGCAAATACACAACTTTTAAAAAAGATTTTATTTATTATTTTAGAGAGGGGAAGGGAGGGAGAAAGAGAGGGAGAGAAACATCAATGTGTGGTTGCCTCTTGTGTGCCCCCCACTGGGGACCTGGCCCACAACTGAGGCATGTGCCCTGACTGGGAATCCAACCGGTGACCCTTTGGTTCTCAGGCTGGCGCTCAATCCACTGAGCTACACCAGCCAGGGCTCTACTAAAATTTTTTAAAAGTAGATTATTAAGCAGAGGGAAGGTAATCAAGACTATGACAACTGGGTTTTCATTATCTTCATTAACTAAGCAAAGGGATTCTTATGTGTTGAATCCTGATCTTAAATAATATATGCATTATATACCCAGGTGATCTAGAGCAAAATACCTGTGAAACTCTAGACATTATTCATGGGGGGGAAACATGCACAGCATTTTGCTTAAATTTAAGAAGTTTTACCAGCCAGTTTTGCTCTCGTTTTAGAAATAAAACTAAATTCCTATTTCTGTTTTAAGGCATTTGTCTATGGCATATACTGATATTTTAGTAACAGATCGGAAATTTAGACCTACTGAAGTGAAAAATACAACTCACCTATGAAGCTAGTCTATTGTGTGGGGCAAAAAAGAGTTTCCTGCTGAATATAGTCAGTGTGAAAAATATACTCACTGGAACTTCATTTCCTCAGGGCTTCAGGTGTCTTCAGTACCAAGTTTTCCTGACTTGTGTCTAAAATAAAGTACTTTTATTCTAAAATTTTGACATAGAACATAGCTGTAGAAATGCCTCGTTATTTTCTTTTTTCTTTTCTTTTTTTTTAATTCAGTTACAGTTGTCCCCATTTTCCCCCTTTGCTCTCCCCAGCCTCATTATTTCCCATCAGTAGGCGTTAACTCCCACACCTAAACCTACACGTGCATCCCCATTGCAAATAGTGGAACGTGAGTGTGTCTGGGTCCGCTCACGGTCCGAGCCTGCAGAGCGCGCACTACGACCGTGCGTCCTGGCTGCAGGCGGAGCTGCACGTGGCGGGAAGATGGGCGCTGTTACGTCATCATTTGCGCCACCGCCCCCACGGTTCCTCGCACGTGCAGGTCGGATGGCGGGTGCACGGGAAAACTTAGGCTTTCATTACCACTGCCCCTCCAGACAAAGCAGAATGGAAGTTAAAGGGTTCCAGTATTTTGACAAGCCTGAGATGATCACTGCCTTCCAGGGGGCGGGTTCTCAGTGCCCAGCTGCCCGCGCTACCCACGTGCGGTTTGCCTCCTTAGCGAGTATCGGCACTCAGACCAGAGTGATCCAGGGACGTAACAGGAGATAAAAATTGCAAACCACGTGTTCTTTTCCCCAATCTCTGCACATGGCTTGGACGGTGAGCGGTGGGTTCAAGCCCGTGCTCCCCCCCCCCCCCCCCCCCCCCCCCCCCCGCCTGTCCAGGGGCCACCTCCCACCTGTGGTGCATAAGCACAGCAGTCCCCCTTCACTGCGGTAGCACCAGGTTCCACCCAAGTACGGCCAGGTCACCCATCGCTGACCGTGGAAACCTGTCTCAGGGGCTGTGAAAAGCAGAGTGAGGATTAAGATATGTTTTCTTAATTGCCAGAGCCTGAATTCTTTTAAAGTCCCTGGTAAATGGACCAAAAAAAGTGTGTGTGTGTGTAAAGTCCAGTCATCTGAGTAAATGCTTTATTTTCAATATTGTTAGAAGCTTATGCTGTATTTCAGCACATTGTTAAAGACCCAGAAAATGGAAACCAGCTTCAGTCGTCTCTACAAATGTGGAGCTGCTGAGTATGTTCTTGACTGAGGCACTGCCACGCTGTCTGTGGTCCTTAACCTGGGCAGGAGCCTCCCCTGTCTTCAGAGAACATTTGGAATTATGTGTGCGGGGGTGGGGGAGGTACTATTAGATGTCCCAGTGACTGGGGGCGCCTGTGTTGTGCTCAGTGCTGAACATCCCGCCGTCCTGGGGACGGTCTTGCAGAAGGAAGGCTTGGGCTGCCCCTAGTGCGAGTCGCGCCCCCGGAGAGAAACACCACTCAGGTGATGACCATCGAGCAACCTTGAAGGTTGAGCAGCCTGGCCATTGGTCATGAACGCCGTTCATGTTGTTTAGATTTCACGAGCTCTCCCATCTCAGCCTGTGTCAAGATTGTGCAGCACGCCCTACAGCTGACATACACATACACGGATTGAAATGAGCTTGGAAGTAAAGCAACAAAGGGTACTGAGACCAGGATATTTCATAGTTAAAGAGTGTAAGTGTTCTGCTGTCCAGCCTGATATCAGACAAACCCTGCACAGCAAACACATGTGCTATATTGGAGCAGAGCAGTGCCATTGAGCTTCGTGACCTAGAGAACCACTAAGAACACTAGACGTTTAGTATTAAATACAAATATGTACAAAGGACAGAGCATTCAAAGCAAACATGGAAAATGAGATGTAAAAGCCGGGGTTATTTTCCGTGGGGTGAGATGACTTTATGTACATTAAACAAATGTCTTTTAAAGTAGGAATATATATATGTGTGTGTATATATACACACAGACATATACACATATATATTTAAATTTAAAAAAGTAGGATGTTTAAAATACATATAGGATTGTCAAAAATTCAGTTCCATCAATAACATTGCATATTTGATAAGTTAATACCAGAAAAATGTAGAACAAGCACTGTGTGTGAACATGCACATATATTGATTAGAACCAACTTGATGGTGTAATCTTAGGGGAGTTTCTGAACGTAAACATCTGGGACACCCCGTATCGGAGCTGGGCGTTGCTCCTTTTGACAGGGCCAGTGGGCCGAGCAGTGGAGAGAGAGCCTCTTTGCTTCCTGTGGCTTGTCCCCTTTTATTAGGCGCTGCAGTGCCAGAAGAACCTGGCCTGTCCTTTGGTTTGCCGTCTTTGTGGGTCCGTGCCAGCCTTCATGACTGCCCTTGGGAGCCAGAGCACACGAAGAGGAGTCTGGAAGGGCCAGGCAGCCTGAACTTGGCAGAGTGGCTTGTGTGGGCCTACTGATGGTCCAATCGAGTCCTCCTGCTGGGGGCTGCAGATGGTGCGGGTTATGTGGGCCTCTCACTGCGCTTAATTTCTAAGAAGGCCGCTGCCTTTGTGTTGGTTTGTGATGTCCACCCTCAGGGAAAGGATTCCTTTTACCGGATATCTGCTTTTTCAAAGAGTTGTGTGAGTTTTGAGTCACTATCAGCCTGACTCAGAACTTCAAAATGGCCTAGACCGGAGCGTGGATGCGCTTGGCTAAAGGAGGGCCTGCGTGTGAATTCCCGCTGTGTGCAGGTGCCGAGCCTGATCCGTTGTCTCCCATCAGCTGTGTGTGCGCGCACGCGCAAGTGTGGGGACCTGCGTGAGGATGGCTGTGGAGAGGAATGTGCTCTTGCGTGTTGCTGGGTAGCGTGGCGTTAAGTGGGAAGGCTCAGGAGATGATTAAGAGGAAAGATACTCGGGTGAGTGTAATGTGTCTGTTCTGCCTCCTAGATCAATGTCCGGGTCACCACCATGGATGCGGAGCTGGAGTTCGCCATCCAGCCAAACACGACAGGAAAGCAGCTTTTCGACCAGGTGGGTTTCTGTGAACTTGAGAGAGAATTCTTGTTTAGAAAACAATGTTTACAACATCAGCATAATTTGTTTTCTAATAAGCATATTCCTTGGCTCATGGCCCGCTTGTCTTTGTAGAAGAGACCCTTTCCCTCTCCTGCCAGGGGCCACACTGAGCTCCCCAGGGTACCCCCCCTTCACAGCCCCGAGGGGGTGCTCAGGGGACTCTGAAGTCTTTGACAGCATAGAGCCGCACCCAGAGCTCTGGCTGCCTTCTCCCCACGGGGTCTTTGTGGTCACCCTGGCTGTTTCCTGCCATCTGGTCTGTGGACTGGGTGCACTGAGAGTCAGACACTGCCCAAGGGCCCAGTGGGCCACAGATTCTGGGGTTACCCTCTCCCCAGCTCTCTGTGAGCTCACTCAGACCCTCGACCCTGAGTGGGGCACGTTCCTGCAGATTTCTTCTTGCGGCCTGAAGGCAAGCGCAGAGCGTTTTAAAGAGAATAGTGAGCCACTGGCAGGGCTGTGATAGCTCTTCCAAGGGGCAGGTCCTTAGAGCGAGACCGACTTCCTGGGCTAAGCCAGTGCAGCTCTGGGGCTGAGGGTCCAGGAGGGCAACAGGACGGGATGTGAGTTTCCAAGTCCCTTGCGCTGCACCTGCCCTTGAGGCCCCAGTTGGAGGAAACTGATGTTCTGCATCCTTGAACCAACCTGGAAGTTGGATGGGCGCTAGCGGGGAAAGCCGGGAGGTGGAATTCTAGCAAATACAGAGTATGGGGGTGACTCCTCTGTGTTGGATGGGACCTACCTCTCCTTCCCCGCCCCGCCCCTGGCTGAGCCGCCCCAGGGTGACAAGTGACAGGGCGTGCCTGTGCCTGCAGGGTGGGTGGATGCCGCCTCATCTCTCCCTGGCTCTCCCTGTGCCAGGATTTTGAGGTCCCTCCCTGGCCCTGCCTCACCCAGTAAGGATAAAAATATTTACTGCTCTGGGTGGGGCTGGACTTAGGGTGAAATTCTAAAGGTTTCTCCTATGCGTGACCCATGGCCGTGGGCACCAGGGTGGGGATTGACTGCGGGAGCGGGGGAGGGGTGACCGGGAGAGCAGGGGGGAAGTGGGGACATCTGTACTAGAACAACAATTTTAGAGAATGGAAACACAAAGTAAATAAATAAAGATATCTCCTGGAAGACAACCTTGAGGTAAGTTTGGTGAAGCCAGCTGACCTGCAGGGGGTGCAGTGGTTAGGACACAGATGCCACGGGAGGCCCGGTGCTGGTGGTGGCTGTGCCTGCAGCCCCCAATCCCCGGTTGTACAGAGTCCTAGTCTGCAACACGTGGCGGCCGACCTCAAGCGACTTATTTGTGAAGCCGAGCCAGGAAGTTCTGTGTTAGGAAAGTTGGAAAGTTCTGGTGTATCAGTCACTTAGCTCCCCTCACCTCCATCACCCACCTTCCCTCCCTGCGTTGCTTCTCAGAAATGGCATGAAGAGGCCAGTCAGAGCTTGCGGGGCTCACTCTGCTCCGTGGGGGCCCCTGGCGGGGGTGGGGGACTGGGGAAGAGAGGGGCTCACCCTGGCTCCTTGCTCTTGGGCCTCAGTGCCACCTGCTCCATTTTAACTGCGTGCCGATGTGCTGGGCAGGGAGCTGCACCCCTTGCAAGATTACCTCAGCTTCCTGACCCAAGGGACCGTGTTGGCGGAACTCTACATGTCCCTAAAAGCTGCATAATTGTAGTTAGTTTGGTGTTTCCGTTGGTTTCAAGCCAGGTGTTCTTCTGATATTAGATTAGCGGCTCTCTCTCAGGAACGTGGAGCCTTGGGTTAGCAGGTGTGCACTGGTAGACCTGAGCTCAGCCTGTACAGAGGGACTGTTTTAAAGATCTGAACACATAAACCCAACCAACATGGCAAGGTTTGATAGGCTCTGCATCCACATTATCCCGAAGCTCATCAACCACCCCCGTGAGCACTGTATTCCTCTCCCCAGCCCCTAAGCTCCCCACCCCCTGAAAACAAAGTCCCCTGAACCCATAGGCTAAAGAGAAGGCAAGGCCAAGCCTCACTGTAAACAGCACCCCGAACTTGGCCCTTCAGTCTGCGTCTCAGCCAGCCCCTGAGACAGGCGTGGGTTCCCACTGCCAATGAGAATTGAGAGGCGGGCTCACTCTCACAGAGTTCACGTTTAATTTTTCTTCAGTTTTGTGTATTCCTGATGGAAAAGTGCCACGCACCCGAGAACACCGGGGTTGGCGCGGACCTGGGGAGAGGCCGGGTCCCCATGTTGTAAACAAGGAGATGGAGGCTCCGAGGGGGACTTGTCCACAGGCACACAGCACTGGAGCCAGCAGCCTGGCTCCTCTTTCTCTCCACCCTCCTTGCGCTTGTCTTCATGCTGATGCCTTTGTTTACCCTCTCAAGGCCACACGTGATGCAGAGAAGTTCATCCCTTCGTCTGCAGGACCGTCCCTCGGCGATGCCGCAGTAGGGTTCCTGGGGCTCCTCCCGTGCCCCCACCCCAACAGTGGGGTGTGTGTTCTTCTGGGTGTCTTTTAGGGTCTGTGGGCTGCACGGGACTGTGTCCTTTCTCTGTTGCTGCCCCCACGCCCTTCTAGGTCTGGGAAGGCCCACCTGCCAGTCACTGAAACGGGGTCCTCCTGTGGACTAGGTCGTGAGTTCGTCTTACCCCCTCCCTCCACCCCGTCTGTCACTGAATCTCCTCGGCAGTAACCGGCCCGCAGCCCCAAGCCCCTCACGGTGGCCATGTCTGTGACTCTGGCCTGACAGAGTGTCTCACAGTGGCTGGTTTCCTGACGAGCCGAGTGGAGCTTCTCCATGGCTGACTTTCAGGTGGTCAGGAGGGAGTTTTGCTGTGACCATGTGTGCCCAATGTCTCCATCACCAAAAGGGGTTCTGCAGCTGTTGCTGGAGGTGGAATGAAATAGACACAGCCCTGCCTTTTCCCTTCCCAAACCTGCCACGTGACATGCCGCTGCACACCTGTGCAGGTCCTGCCTCCCTGGGGAGGGTCCAGTCAGGTTGAGCAGAGGCCCACAGAGGGATGGTGAGGTGCGTTTCTCCAGGAATGTGGGGCTTCCCTTGTCGGGAGGACATAGAGGTCGGTCACTAGAAGGCACTGCAGAAGGAAAGGTGTTTGATTCCGTTTTGTCATTGGGGGAAGCCGCAGGATAGAAGCAGGGCTTTGAGGCACACAAGGACAGTTTTCCTGGAAATCAATGGAAGAGTCACATCATGAAGACAGGTGGTGGATCAGGGTACCAGGGGCAGACCTTCACCAAGAGAGTGGGGGTCCCAGGCTCCATTCACAGTGTGATCCCCCAGTCGGACCTACTCCGGGAAGGGGGCTGGCTGCATCGCAGCAGGTGGGTGAGAGGAATCTGGGCTGTGGCCCTGAAGATCCGCAGTGGTCTGCCAGGGATGGGGGAGGGACAGCGAGTGGACAGGGAATTGTTTCAAACCCGTGTGCAGCCGGGCGAAGGCTGCAGGTGGTGGAAGGACTGGGATGGAGAGGCAGCAGCTGCTTCGTACATGGGGCCTTCTTGGGCGACTTTGAAACAACCCAGAAAGTAAGGCAAGGCGGAGCTTGTACTGAAACGGCGATATGGAGATTCACAGGAATCAGAAATTGGCAGAACCGGCACAGAAAATCCGGTCCTCAGATTGGCTTTCTCTGCACTTGGCGACCATGGAAACAAGACATCGGGCTCTATAAAAGACTTGCCAGTGAAGCGCTGGGTAAGGGTTAGATTTTCTGTCCCATTAGCCCATGTGGGGAGCCTGGTAGTGGTGCCTTGTCCCTGTTGTGGGGTGAGTGGAGGGAGCTCCCCCACAGAGGACGAACAGGTCCGTCCCGGGCGCATGACCCACAGACTCCAGAACGGCAAGCATCCATCCCCAGCCAGTGAGGAAGCAGGCCCAAAGCAGGAGTTTATTTTGAATTTCAGATTTTATTTTAAGAAATGCTCCATATTTCCTGATTTGTCATTTCTAGTGTGTTCAATCCTTTTCCCCTGTAAATATGATAGAAGCCACATATTTGAAGAGTGGGATTTAAAACTGTACAGCAGTGCTCCTGGACTCGGTTTCGATGGTGTTCCACAAGTATCCACAGCAAGTTGCCTTCTGTTTCCAGGACACATGAGTCAGCAGGGTGGGGCCACGGGAGACTTTTTTCTATTCCCATGGAGAACTTTCCAGTGTGAAATCCTTTCTATGACCTGTGGGTGAATTCCACCTTTCTGTATCAGAATTTGGGATTTCTGGAGGCTGAGTGAATACTAGTCACCCCTGGGCATGTGTGAGGCCAGCACGCCCCGTTCCCTCTTCCCGGCAGCTTGCCACTGCCTGTCTCTGTCTCTCTGGGACCACCAGGTCCCTGTTCTCGGGGGGCTGGGGCCTGGGCCGGCCACAGAGAGGCAGGGACGGGCAGCCAGAGGAGGCCCAAGGGTTCCCTTCTTCACATTGGTAACCTCAACCCCTTTTTCACATGGGCACACCTGACAGGTGACATTCACCCCTGTGACACACCCTGACAGGTGACATGCACACCTGACAGGTGACACGCACACCTGTGACACTGGTGCACGCTGGGTCTTGCACGGTTCTCTGTGCTCGCTGCCACTCGCCTCGTCTTCACTCAGGAGAGTGTGGTGGAGTACAAGGAGCAGGAGTGAGATTTCATAAGATCTGAAGGTTTTGTAAGATTTAAGGTTAACCCACGACCGCTCAAACCTCTATTAAAAATAAACCATCCGTGGCTCTGGGGTAACAGCCTGTGTCAGTGCCGAGCTGCTGGAGACGCTGCAGGCCGGGCTGGCGCAGTGTGGCCGGTGCCCGTTCCGAGTCTCATGCCCGCTCTCCCTCCCCGCCCCCTCTCTCTCTCTCACAGGTGGTTAAGACTATCGGCCTGCGCGAAGTGTGGTACTTTGGCCTCCAGTACGTAGATAATAAAGGATTTCCTACCTGGTTGAAACTCGATAAAAAGGTAAATCCAAGTTAACTCTTTGCAGGCTGTCGGTGGGGTGCCAGCGCTCTGTGTTGACGTGGAAGCTGGAGCGCCTCCCCTGGCCTTGGCGTTGTGTTCCTTCTTGTTTGTGCGAACACTTCTGCAGCTTCTGCAGGCAGAACGGCGGCAGGGCTCCAGTGAACGGGCTCGTGGGTTGGGAACTAGGCCCTGGCGTTTTTTCCTCACCGCTCAGTCATCAGAACACAGGATGGTTAATTGTCAGCGCTTAGGTGACCTAAAGTCATGAGTCATCCATTGCTTTGTCAGGACCTGTCACTGCCTTGTTAGGGCCTGTGACAGATTGTCTCCCAACTCCGAAGACTGGAGAAGTCCATGAATGATTTTCAAGAAGAGCAATCAACTGCATTCAGTTTTCTCCAAACAATTTGGAAAATGTCCCTTTTCCAAACCCCTGCTTTCTCCCCGTACTATATAGCCAGTCCGGAGGGCAGCTGGAGCTGAGAAAGAGGGAGGGGCGTGAAGAATTGTTACCAGTAAGTTTCAGGGTCTGGGGCGAGACCCACACGGGGACGGATGCCCGGTCCGGGGGTCAGCAGGGCAGGTGTCTCCAAACTGAGAGTTCCCTGGAGTTGACCACAGTGTCCCTACAAGGTCAGGGCTGCGCTGGTGACCCTGTGGGGCAGCATAGGACTTTTTTAAGCCCTTTTTTTGTCTTATATGCAAATAAGGTGACTTTCAGGGTAAACACTATCTTTCAAAAAACTGGCCTGTGGGTCCCTTTTCAAGTCTATGTTTAGAAACCTGGGTTCGGAAAGGCCGGTCTTCTGTTTTCTGAACTCACAGCGATCGTGTGGCTTCTGTCGTCCAGGTGTCGGCCCAAGAGGTCAGGAAGGAGAATCCTCTCCAGTTCAAGTTCAGGGCCAAGTTCTTCCCTGAAGATGTGTCTGAGGAGCTCATCCAGGACATCACCCAGAAGCTCTTTTTCCTCCAAGTGAAGGAGGGCATCCTCAGCGACGAGATCTACTGCCCCCCCGAGACGGCGGTGCTCCTCGGCTCCTACGCCGTGCAGGCCAAGTTCGGAGACTACAGCAAAGAGACGCACAAGTCCGGGTACCTCGGCTCTGAGCGGCTGATCCCCCAGCGGTGAGCCGGCGGCCCAGCCTGGGAGGGGGGCGGTGGGAAAGCAGCAGCAGCAGCAGCACACAGGCTTGTCGGGGGCGGGCGCTTCGTGAGGCTGGGTGCTGGCGAGCACGGGCTCCGGCCACCGGCAGGCAGGCACTGGCCCAACACGGCGACTCCCCTACGGCCGCAGGGGCCCGTCCACCTGCTCAGGGCCTGACCAGGCCGCAGCAGGGTAGGGGTCATGCCTCGCGGGAGCTGAAGAGCGACCGCGTTAGTTGAGGACCTTCTAAAGCAGTCATTTCTCATGGCCTCACAGCTTTGGTCTTTGTGGTATGGAATAATTCAGCCCCTATTAAGCCTGTTTTTATTCACAAATAGTCCCATAAATTGCCCTTTTGGGCACAAGAAGCCTCTTAAAATAAAATGCCCTTTTAAGTTTATTTTCTAGCAGGACTAGGTTTGCATTGTTCCCAACTCTAAGTCATCCAGGTTCTGGGTTGTCGTCAGTAGATGGCGGCCCATGGGACGGTACAGACAGGGGCACTTTGCAGTGATTTTATCCGAAGGAAAAGCCGAGGTTTGCATGAGGGGGGGCCATGGCTGTCACTCCCCTCTCACAGTGCTTTGGGGTGACGGTGCCACTCCCTCTTTCTTTGCAATCCAGAGTCATGGACCAGCACAAGCTCACCAGGGACCAATGGGAGGACCGCATCCAGGTGTGGCACGCAGAGCACCGCGGGATGCTCAAGTGAGTGCTGGCTGGTGGCCACCCCCAGCCCCTGCCCTCCGTCCCCCACAGTGCGGAGGCTGTTCCGGCATCATGCGCACTAACGGGGCCCGCGTTTCTTCTCCCCAACTAGAGACAGCGCCATGCTAGAGTATCTGAAGATTGCCCAAGACCTGGAAATGTACGGAATCAACTATTTTGAGATCAAAAATAAGAAAGGAACAGACCTTTGGCTTGGAGTGGATGCCCTTGGACTAAATATTTATGAGAAAGACGATAAGTGAGTTGAACTTTATAACTACCTTTAGTTGGTGGGGGAGACAGTGGCAGCTATGAATACAGGCTACTTTTGCAGTATTTGTCTGGTAGCTCACTGGCCCCGAGTGGGAACCCCCGAGGGCTTTTCGGCTGTGATGCAGCCGTCCAGAGGTGGGCTCAGAGCCGTGTGCTGCTTCTCCCCTGTCGCTGTGGCCCCTCCCCGGTGCATGCAGCATGTGCTGAAGGGCCCAGTGGGGAGACCGCCAGGCGGGGTTGGTGATCCCACCCCCACCTCCACCCCCACCCAGGCTGCCTGGCAGTGCTGGGCGGCTCGAGGTTGGTGCTAAGCCAGCCAAGACGATTCCCGGTGCTCAGAAACCTCCTCCCTCTGCAAACAATAGCCTTTGTGTACAGACAGCAGAGCTGATCCTCTGGAACCCTGGGGGTCTCCCACTGCCCAGGATGGTTCTGTCTGTGGAGGACAAAGCCAGGAGATGGGGGCCGCAGGGGCCTCCCCTCGACTTGCCACGCCCACCCTGTGGTGGCCAACACTGAGACAGGACTTTTTTCTGCCGAGAGGCTGGCCAAACAGAAAAATCCTTCTGATTCAGTGAGGGCGAGCTCTCTGGGGTGACTGCTCGAGCTCAGAGGCTAAGCCTGAGTTCTGGATCCTTTTCATCCAGAGCTGCCCTGTCTCTTCTGGGACGAGGGGGGAGAGGCTCCTTATTGTCCCTGGAAGGTCCCTCTAAAGAGCTTCCGCGAACAAGCCCTGCTGGGGGTCATCGGGCTTGGGGTCCTAGCAGAGTGTGGCAGCAGGTCTGGCCAAGGGAGTTGGGCCAGACTGCTCCTGAATCCTTTATGCCAAGCCAGACCCTTCGGCCCAGGGTCCTGCTCCCATGGACGCAGGGCAGAGCAGCCCAGAGTTCCGACATGGCTCCTTCACCCAGCGTGGACCCCAGGCAAGACTGCTGCCCTGGGTCCCCTCCTGGCTCACTGTGTCTCCGAGTCCTGTCGGCTCTCCCACACGTGTTACTTGTACCCCACCTGTGGTTCCCCCACACTCCAGGCCCCACCAAAGCCCCTCTCTGGCGTTCATGAGGGGTGTAGCACTGCTTTTGACAAATGACTCCACGTAAAGAGTATCTGTACGCCCAGCCACGCGTATTCTTGCCAGAACCCAAAGGGCAGGTGTGGTCATTTGGGCAGGGGCCTGGGTCCAGCCGCCCTAAACCTGCCGCCTGGTGCCCGAGTTAGGTGTCGGTGGGCCTGGGCCCTGCCGGGAGGATCCCTCCCGTGGGAGCCCACATGTGCCACGTGGCACCGTGGGCTTGTCAGAGAATCCCGGGAGCTCTTCTGGAACCTGGAAGTGAGTCCCTGGGAGCTCACGGGGGCTGCTCCGCGAGTGTGTGTGGGTGCGGGGAGCGGGAGATGGTGGCTGGTCCTCAGGGCTGCGTCTGGGAGCCAAGCGCAGGGAGGATGTGTGGGAAACCGCCTCTTCTTTGAGCTCCTTTCTCCGGTGACCAGATTTTGTAACCCAGCCGTGACCAGGGCTGTCCCAACAGGTTTTTCAAGCTGCAGGGAACAGCCACAGGCAGGAACTTGCCGATGTCGCCCGTAACTGCCCCCAGCCCACGCAAATGTGCGTTTTTTCCAATTAAAATCGGAGCTGCATGGCTCCTTCCACCCTCCTCCTGCACCCTTGCCCCCAGTTCTGCAGTGACACTGGCAGTCCCCTTGAAGGGGTCTTCTCCCACAGAAAACACTGGCCGGTGGGACCAGCCCCCACCCACCTGCCTGCCTCTCTGCCTCCCGCTGTGGAAGGCATTGCCCCCTCTGCCCCCACCCCGTTCATTATGAAAAAAACCCTCAAGCAGATATTCACTCAGTCAGTAGGCCCAGCGTCTCCTTTTAAACAAATATTGACAACTCGGTTACCAGGATGAGCAGGGGCTCGTGACTCAGGTCCGAGGAAGGGCGCGACAGCTCTCATCGCCCTTAGCGGGGCTCAGAGGGCGGTGTTGGAAGTGCCGAGCCCGTCATTCAAACGAAAGAGACTGGCCGTACCGAGTGTGCAAGTTCGGTGACAAGAGACTTAGTACACCCTGAAAAAAACAAGTTCATCTTCATTTTCCTAAAATGCTCGTCCCCTTTAGTATTAAGTAGTATGCTCGGGTCGGGAAATGTCTCTTGGGATCCCTTCTTCACCGCCCGTCCACTAACCACTAAGTCAGGGCAGGCAGGACTGACAGCGCGTGTCTTTTTCCTGCCGTGGAAGCTCAGCTCAGAGCAGGAGAGACCGAGGCGCTGGAGGAGGCTGGCAGGCCCAGGCCCCTTCCCTCAGACGCGTTATCAGCTTGGGGACAGAAGGCTCAGACTGGCTGTGGTGTCTTTCTAACGGGTTCCTCAGACCGAAAACAAAACCACAGAAACAGGACAAAAACCGAGGGGAACCCGATCCTGCCCCCAGGTCCTTCAGTCCTGGGGAAGCACGCTGTCCCTCCCAGCAGGCCCACGGCGTCGTGTCGACCTGCTGTGGTGGCTGTGGGCTCGGCCCCCCGACTGACCCGCTCAGGGGAGCGTGTGGAGAAGGGCTGCGGCCACGGTATGGGCTGAACCAGAGCCAAGTGTCTTCCCTTCAGGTCCTGACGCGGGGCTGGGAATCCCTTATTCTGCTCTATACTTCCATTTTATTCACTTTCGAGATGAAGTTTCAAGGATGTTAAAATAAAGCACCCATTGTAAAGAAATTATTTCCACTTTCTAAAGTTATACTCATGAGACAGCACACGTGACAGTTTTGGCTTTTGTAGGCAGAGCTTTGGGCTGCATGTCTGTGCTCGTCCTCAGTGCCTGGCCTGCCCACGGGGGCTGAGGAGCGGCCGTGTCGCCTGCGCGGGTTTGTCTCCAGATGCACTGAGGTCGCAGCTGTCAGACTCTTCTCTCCTTTCCAGTCTTTGGAGCCCTCCCTTGAACATGGAATAGACAGTTTCCCGGGGCACTTAGTCTCTTACGGACGTGCGCTGTGGCGGGGACTGCAGTTGGAACACCTCTAGTGAGACGTGTAAAAGTCACCTCGGATGGACGGGGGAGGGGCACGTGGTCAGACGCCTGCGAGGAGCCTGGCCCTGCAGAGCACTCGCCGCACCCGCCCCTCTGGCTGGCCAGCCCTGTCCCAGCCCCACCGTCAGCGCCCCACCCCTGTCTCTGGGCCAGGGCTCTGCTTGCTGCCCCGTGCCCCCCCCCCCACCCCGCCCATAACACACAGTGAGGTCCAGCCTGTCCCACCACCCCAGACCTTTTCTAGATATTTTAAATAACAGTTTTCAAACAAATTGCGAAATGTAAAGGATTTTACAGCGAAGGCCATGTGCCTGCCACTAGGGTCCATCTGTGGGCATCTCCCTTGCTTGTCTCCCACCCACTCGTCACTGCACCCTTGGGCCCTCCCTCCCTCTCAGACACGGTTCCAAGCAAAATCACAGGCATCTGCATGCTGCCCTCAAAATGCACGTTGTTTACGAGAGTGCAGTGGGTTCCCTTTTTCATTTGGCGTAGAAGTTAAACACAATGAAACGCGCAGTTCTTAAGTGTTCATGTACTGCGTTTGTACAAACACAAAGGCCTGTGAAATCCAGCCTCCTGTCCAGATAGAGGACATTGTCATCACCCTCGGGGGCATCTTTTGAACCGTTCATTTTGAAGTTGTTTCGGACTCTCCAAAGCTTGCAGAAACCAGGGACACAAAGGAGCCCCAGGGGCCTCCACCCAGCTTCCCCAAACGCTAACCCCTTAGGTGGCCCCATCCGAGCATCCGTCAGGAAGTGGCACTGACGGGAGCCTGCTGACCGTCTGCAGCCCGCGTCACCGTGGTAGTCCGTTGTCCGCTGGCATCCTTCTTTGCCCCGGGGTCCCCCCTGGATTGGCACCCACGCTGCCTTGGCATGCCTCCCAGTCTCCTGCCGTCAGGAACGGTTCCAGTCTGTCTGTCTGTCGTGACCTTGACGCTTCCGAAAAGTACTGACCGTTAACTTCATAGAAAGTCCCAGCTCGGATCTTTTTTCTCACGATTACATTCACGTTTTGCACTCTGGGCGAGGCCCCTGCAGGTGTGCCGTCCGTCCTGCGTGACCCCTGGGGCCTGTGCGGTGGCAGAAGGTCTCGTTCCCGGTGGTGCCAACTCTGACGCTGGTCCAGGCGGTGCCTTCCAGGCTTTTCCTCACAGAGTTACTGTCCTTCCCTTCCATATCAACAGGCACATTCGGAGGAGGCACTTTGAAACTATAAATGTCCTGTTTTTGTGCTTTCATCTATTAATGCTAGCACCCTTGATGAGTCTTGCATGAAGACTCTGGTATTTGAGAATGTTGGTTTAAAAGAAGTCACTCGTTTTACATGTGTTACTGGAATTCTAGTGTAAGGAGACTGTTTCTCCTCTCCATTTCTTTTAGTTATTTCTATTAACATGGACTCGCAGATATTTGTTTTAGTCTCTGGGCTGTAAGCTAACACTTATTTTGTTGCTCACATTGTTTGAGATTTACCTTTACAAGCCCTCTCGAATTCTCGACCGTGCGCTTCGACGTGACCCCATTGTTTCCGGAGTACTGTTTCCTTTTTTACTTCGGAGTGCTCCAGCATCGTCTTGCACTTCTGCCTGCTCCAGGCCTGGAACCATCTATTTCTTGAAAGAGCTCTGGGTCCTGTGATTCAAGAATCTCACTTTTTTTTTTTTATTTTTTTAAGACTTTATTTATTTGCTTTTAGAGAGAAGAGAAGGCGGGGAGAAAGAGAGGGAGAGAAACAACAACGTGAGTGCATCCATCCGTTGCCTCTCCCGTGCCCCCAGCTACGGACCTGGCCCACAACCCAGGCTTGCGTCCTGACTGGGAATCAAGCTGGTGACCTTTCAGTTCATAGGCCAGTGCCAAATCCCCTGAGCCACACCAGCCAGGGTTCACTTTTTTTTTTTAATGTGTGGCCTAAGCGACGACAGACTCATAATACAAATCCTTTAGAAATGGCCCTGATTGGTGTGGCTCAGTAGATTGAGCACTGGCCCGCAAACGAGAGGGTCGCCTGTTTGATTCCCTGTCGGGGCACATGCCTGGGTTGTGGGCTGGGTCCCTGGTGCGGGATGTGAGAGGCAACCGCACACTGATGTTTCTCTCCCTCTCTCCCTCCCTTTCCCACTCTAGAAATAAATAAATAAAATCTTTTAAAAAAATCCTTTCAAAATCTTCTCTGTGGGTTCTTCTCTGTTCAGGTCCTATGGGTGAACTCTTTTTTTTAAGAGAGAAAGAAACCCTTGTGGACTTTAATTTCCTAACTGTGGTCAAGAATTAAAGGAGGTTCCTGGACTCCGCTGTGAGCCGGAGCTCCGTGTTGAGTCCTCGTGTTTTGACGCTGCACTGGAGCTTGTGAATGGCTGTGAACTGTGAACCGAGCTCTCGGAGCCTTGAAAAGACAAGCTCTCCGGACACTCCAGAAAGCAGGAGGCTGGAGGCTGAGGTGACAGGACACCCAGCCCTGGAGAGAGAGGTGCCCGTCTGCCTGAGGGGCCATGTGTTCCTGGGTCAGACACTTTTGAGAGACCCAAGAGAAGGTTCTCGCCTCTTCAGAGGTTGGGGGCTTGACTGTATGGCTGAGAATTGGGCAGCCGTCCTATGGGCCCCCTGTGGTCACATGTGTGGCTCCATGTTTGGAAGGCAGCACCCCAAAACAGCAGGGGCCTTCCTGCCGTCCCCGTGCAGCCCCTGCGTGTGAGGACGCAGGTGGGCATCGGGGCAGGGCCAGGTGCTGCCCTGAGTTTCTTCCCAGTGCTCAGGGACCTTTCAACAAGATTGCCTCTTGAAAAACTCTTTATCCTCTGCCTGAGGTGAAAATACCACACCACACTCCCCACGTGCGTGTTCATGTGTGAGGAAGCATGTTGGCCACGTGGGCCTCAGTGGGTGTTGGCAGTCCTGTAGGACAGGACCTCGAAAAGAGTTTGGCACTTAGAACCGCTGCCCGGGCAGTGCCCTGAGGTCATTCCCCCAACTGTGTATGGCCACTGTGTCCCAGAAGGGCCATCTGTCGGGCTTAGATGGCTTCTCTGGCATTCAGAGGCCATCCCTTTCCCCCCCACACACAGACACACAGACACACACCCTGCCATGACCTGGCTTCCGTTGCCACAGCAAGGCCTGCATGACCCCTTGGATTTTACGTGATACATGTTGGTGGCCAGAGATTCGTGCCACCCTGTTGTTTTCTAAATTGGAGGTTTTTGTGGCATTTTGGCAGGGACTGTTGAGTGGCAGTGTGAGGAGGGTCTGTGATCCTTCTAGAACAGTACCCGTGGTGGACTGTGCTGAGAGAATGGGGGATCGGGAGGTAAGCAGAGCAGTGCGATCTTCAGATTGTGTGGTGGACTTGCCAGGGAATGCTTATGGAAACGCCAGCGTCTCAGCCAGCCGTGACTGCTCCCGAGCAAGCAGGACGGCACTGTGGCCTTCGTGAGGCGTGTATGGTCAGTCTAGGCTGTCTCAGAGCTTGGAGGGTGACGTGGGAAGGAAAACACTCATCACGAAGAAGCAAAGGAACAGAATCCATCGTCAAGTCCTCAGCTCATCAGGAAGGCACGACTGTAAATATGTGCGCACCCAACACCAGAGCACCTAAATATACTGATCAGATCCTGACATCTGAAGGAAGAACACAGGCAGCAATGCAGTAATAGTAGAGCCCTTCAGTACCCCACTCTCAGTGACGGATGGGTCACTCAGACAGAAAGCCAACAAGGAGACGATGGACTTGAACCTTACAGAGCCCTTTTCTGTTTCCATCACTGAGCCGCCGCTCCCAGTACAGCATGTGTCTTTGCCACAAGAACATGCACCTGCCTGGCTTTCAAAGAGCTGAATAACAGTACAAGGAGTTAATAACACGAGGAGAGTCGTTTGTGCAGCCCAAGGGGCAGCAGGCTGAGAGGGGGAAGACCGGAAGGAGAGAAAGTGAGCTGGCGGCCAGGCGCAGGTCACGGCCGGGTGGGGAATCGGGAGGGAGTGCCTGCCTTCTGGGCGCCTTGGCGACCTTGTGCAGCAAGGGTGGGTCGAGCCAGAAATGGGCCAGATTGGGCGGTTCTTGGATGCCAAGCTAAGGACTACAGATTTCACTTGGTAGAAATGGGGGAGGGGACGCAGGCATCTTTGAAGCAGGAAATGGACTGGCTGAAAGAAACATTAATTGGACGAGGAACTCGGTTGGGCTGCCTCCGCCTGAGGGGCGGGCATGGGGTGGTGGTGGCCTGCAGAGATGGCTGAGAGACACATCTCAGACCAAGCGTGCATGGATGTGCATGGCTAGGAATCGAGCTGACCTCAAGGTTATGAGCCAGGGGGACGGGACGTGGTACAGCGCCCGAAACTGGGACAGACTCAGCAAACGGGAAAGCGTGGAGTGTCTTAGAGCCTGAACCTTATGAACAGCCACCGGACTTGCCGAGGACGGGTCGGAAGTACTGGGTAGTGGTGTGTAATATATTTTGGCTTCCTGGGCTAACTTTGTACTGTTTAAAACTGAACAACAGCAAAAAACCTGAGAACAGATTAGCAGACCTCTCGTAGCCAATGCAAGCACACCTAACCATCTGCCTTTTTTAACTTTAGGTTGACCCCAAAGATTGGCTTCCCATGGAGTGAAATCAGGAACATCTCCTTCAATGACAAAAAGTTCGTCATTAAGCCCATCGACAAGAAGGCACCTGTAAGTTCATACGGAGCCTGCCCAGGGCTCGCCGTGTCTCGTTCTCACAGCCAAGCGTGTTCTCGGGGTGAGTCCGGTCTCTGCCTGGGCGACCAGGGGCCGGCGACACTCGGAGTTGTGTGCATGCGCGTGTGTTGGGGGAATTGCCAGCAGGTCACAGCGGGGGTCCAGGACCTTTTGAGACACGCGCTGGCCACTGGGGTGGGAGGCTATTGCAGAGGCCAGGTTGTCTGTCAAAAGCTAGTTGACTCTGTCACCTGTTGTCAGATGTCTTTGTTAGTTAGGACGAAAAGAGCCATTCTGTGTCGGTGACCTTTGCCACGTGATAGGCATTCCTGGGCTTGTGAAAGTTCCTGGGGAAACCACCTGGCCACGGACTGCGCCGCTAGGGTGCGGGGCTCCCTCAGCATCTCTCCGGCACCCATCTGGAGCACGGGCGGTGCTGGCCACCAGCCACGGGTCTCAGGTCGGGCTGTGACCCTCAGAGCCGTCCTGGCAGCCCGCCCGTGCTCCAGAGGGCCAGACTCCGCGCCCCCACAGTCCCTGCTCCTGGGCTGCCTGTCTCGCACGGATGCAGCCTCGGTTTTCTCTGACCCCCTCGGCTCCTCGAGTGGTCTTCACACAGGCACCTTCCCATGGGTGCCAGGGCCCCAGAGGTGAGCCTGAAGGGTCGTCACCCTGGGAGCGTTAGCTTGACACGAGACTTCCTGTCCTGGAGTTTGAAGGATGCCGAGGGTTCACTGGTGGCCGCAAAGGCCATTGCATTGTGGAAATTCACTTTGGTTTCATTGTTTATTCTCCTAACACTTAAAGTTTCAGCCTTTCTTTGCTCAGGAGATTTAAGACGCACACACGCACACATGCGCACACACACTGGAGTGTGGTGGAATGGTGAGGAGTTTGTTTTCTAATCAGAAATCTGGTTCTTAACAAAATTGCCACTTGAGAAACTCTGTTACCCTCCTTAGAAAGTCTTTTCTTTTTCTGTGAAACGTTCCCTGCTCTTAGCAAACCCTTCACCCCCAGTCCGCAGGCAGCCGCACAGACATTTAAAGTCAAGGCAGAGTCTCACACAGACTCTGGAGCGCCGTGATGCCAGGGCGCGTGCCGCAGCGCCACAGGCCGAGGCCGTTGTGCGCCCGCGTCGGCGGGCGTGAGGTCGTGGTGGTTAGGAGAGTGAGGACACCCTGGTGGCTTTGGGGGACTGCTCTCCGCTCAGGGAGACACGGTGCTGATTTTTCAGAATCTTTTTTTTTTTTTAATTTGACTGACAGAAGCAGGAATTCTAGACTACGCTTTCTAAGAATTAAATTGTTGTTTTAATTTGACGTAAGTTTAGCTTTTGCAAAGCAAAGACGGTTATAATGCCTCTGGGTGAAGCAGCCAGTGTACTCTGGCTGCACAGGGACTGTGTGAAGCCGTCACTTACAGGGGAACACAGAGAGGAGCGTGGGCTGCTCTGCGACTGTGCGTCGGCACGAGGCCAGGATGGGGCCCCGCCCTCTCGAAGGCTCCATTCTTGTGGAGGAGGAGGATGCAAACGAGGAGAACAAGTCGTGTGCTTTCGAGCACTGGATGTAATGATGTAGCTGTGATTAAATAGTAAACCAGGGTATTTGCTTGTTAAAGGAGACATGAGACCAGGGACAGCGTGGTCACTTCAGGTGGCTGGGTCGTGCAGGCCCCACTGAGCAGGCCGCCTTCACTTGGGCTCCCTGTCATGGGGGAGGGGGAGTGGTGACAGGAGGAGCTAGCAAGGAACTGTGTCCTTGGGCCCTCTGCACCTCACAGGTAGTCTCAGTCTTTCGCTTGGGGCAGTAGAAAATCAGATTTCCAAGTTTAAGTTTCCCTAGAAGACCGAAAAGGAAACCCCTGGGGCTGAGTGGGCTGGCCCACGGGGCAGGGCTCCTCATCTCCTCCGTACCTGCACTTCCTGGAGGCGCCCCCGGTGGGCCATCGTGCCGGCCTGGCCCCGGGGCCAGGGGGCTCCTTGTCACGGCTGGGCCCTGCTCCCTGCCAGCCTGCACGCTGCAGTGCAGGCCATGTTTTGATGCCTCTGGCAGGACCTTAAATATCGTGGCGGTGCAGAGCCTGCCCCAGTGGCTGCGGCAGGGGCTGAGACGTCATGGACCAGGCAGAAGGCTCTCAGGCACCTAACTGTCTAGCAGCTTTTGAAATATCTGAGGAATGAAAACTTAATATTTGACTGTGAGCAGCTCTGTCCTCAGCTTCTTTCCCCATGACCTTTGTCCCCACCCCCGATCCCTGGGCCAGGGAGCCCCTGGGTGGGGCACCGTCCTAGGACCCTTTTCAAGGTCGCTTCGGGTTCATTTCCTTGAACATTGCTCATGCCTAGAGTTTCCATTTTTAAGATGTACGTTCTCTGCCGTGTCCAGAGGGCCGGTGTTGTGGTTTTGCACAAGGACATTGGCTGGACATTTGGATTTAGACACCTTTAATCACTAATGTCAGCCTGTAGCTTTTACCGTCAGAAACTGTCCTCCCGGGGCAGTGCAAGAGCTCTCCTCCCCGCGGGGGGGCGCTCCCCGTCCCCCAAGTCCTCGGGGCTTGTCTCTGGGAGAGGGGATGTCACCTGCAGCTCCTGTCTCTTGATTTTATTTAAACCGACTTTTGTCTACAGAGGCGTTGCTGCTCACCAGCTTCCTTGCCTTGCCGGTGCTCAGGAGAAAGAGTCAGGACCCCTTTGGGTAGTGTGCTTGTCTCTGCTGCTGAAACAGAGTTGTTTTCTCTTGTGTAATGAGAGATAGGCAGGTAATAAAAATACCTGCTTCTTCCAGCTTGGCAGACACCGCCCTGGGAAACCCGATGACTTAATGACAAGGTGTGAAACCCCAGGGAGAGCCCCACCCAGGAAGTCGTGGGCTCTTGGGCTTGACAGTCTCTCCCCCCAGCATTTCTGGAACAGGTGGAAAGAGCCAGAAGCTAAATAGGTCCTTCTTGGGCGTGTGGATGAGCCGGCCCGGCACATATCTGTAGGTTGCCAAGGCTGCCGTGGGCTGCGTTGCTTTGCACCTTCATTTCAGCTGCTCGCGCCCTGGCCCAGTGGCCAGCACCCCGACAGGAAGGCCCGTGGTTGAGAAGAGAAAGGGAAGAGGAAGAGGAAGCAGGCAGGCATTTTAAATAACTTTCAGCAGGAGTTTTTACACCATACTCCCCTTTCTGTCACCTGTTGATCACAGTGGCAGCGAGGGCCCACCTGTGTCATCCGTGTCTCGGACCTCTGCGGTCACTAGTCATGCAGTTCTTGGAGTGGTGTTTCTCTTTTTAAAGAGGGCTTCTCTGATCACCGATTCGTAGGGTGGCCAGCCACGAGAGTGAGCATTCTGTGTACCAGCCAATTTGTGTCACGCCAGACAGCATTTGGAGCCCTTGCAGGCGTGACCTGGCTCCATCACAACAGCCCGTTAGGTAGCTGTCACCCCTTTTGTAAAGTTGAAGACACCGAGGCTCAGTGACCGAGTGGCTGGCTCAGGGCCGTGGCGCTTGGATGTGACGGTGCCGCATGAACTGCCAGTCACCTGGCAGCTGTTTATTGGGCACCAGTGATCGCAGAGCGCTGGTGTGGTCGGAAACACAGAGACGAGTGAACATGGGCCTATGCTCAGGGGGGCTGACTGCCCGGTGGGACAGAGTGCCAGCAACACCGCAGCTGGCATCAAAGGCAAGGAGAGCAGCGGGCACAGAAGAAGGGCTGGTTTACTGTGGGAGGAGGGGAGGTCACGAAAGCACATGAAGTAGTGGCTTAACGTCGTCCCATGGCAGTGCCATGTCCTCGGATACATGGCATTGGACGTGACATTCCAACTAGGAGGGACTGTTTGGGGAAGTGCTCACAGGTCTGGAAGGGCACAGGGTGGGTGAACGGGGTTAGGCTGGGGCCAGAGGGGCAGTCTTCACGTGCCCAGGCCTCGGTGTTTGAACCTGGCTCCAGAGCGAACAGGATGGCATTGAGGCCCAGAGGTCGCCCGATCGATGTGCAAGCAGCAGTGGGAGGCAGCAGGTTGAGGCAGAGGAGACAGGAAGCTCAGTAGGAGAACTTGCAGAAGTCCAGGCAGGAAGCAGGGCTGCGGCTGTGGGACTTGGGGACGCTGGGCTTCCTGAGATCGGGCAGCCCTCGCTGTGGGGCTTCGCTTCCACTTGCATGCCCGCGCACACCTCCCTGTGCTTGTCCCACGGCACCCAGAATGTGCACTGCTGGCATCTTGTCCCTTGGGGTTGGTGGCTGTACGTAGAAGCCTCCTCTGCCCCTGCTCAGCGCTCCGCGAGTCCTTCTGGAAATGGCGTCTAGCTCTGTGTGCAGCCGGTTGAGGCGGGAGCACCTGAGTCAGCGCCTGCTCTGTGCCGCAGGACTTCGTGTTCTACGCGCCCCGCCTGCGCATCAACAAGCGGATCCTGCAGCTCTGCATGGGCAACCACGAGCTGTACATGCGCCGCCGGAAGCCCGACACCATCGAGGTGCAGCAGATGAAGGCCCAGGCCCGCGAGGAGAAGCACCAGAAGCAGATGGAGCGGTGAGCCGGCTGCGGGGTCCGGCGGCCCCCTCAGGAGAGCCTCGCTGTGGGCTGGGGGGTGGCAGAGCCTGGGGTGGGAGCACTCAGGGGAGCAGGGGACAGCAGGCGACCAAGAAGCAGCTGCTCCTTCCGACGGCTGCAGTGGAGACAGGCTGGCTCAGGCGGTAGCAGCCGGGCATGTCCCTGGGATGACTGTGTGTTGCCGCATGCCCACAGCACATGACTGCCCGGTCTGAGCCCCCCGTGCCCTCCCTGTAACAGGCAGCAGCTGGAGAACGAGAAGAAGAGGAGAGAAACTGTGGAGAGAGAGAAAGAGCAGATGATGCGGGAGAAGGAGGAGCTGATGCTCAGGCTCCAGGACTATGAGCAGAAAACCAAGAAGGCCGAGAAAGGTGGGCCCATGTTCTCCCACAGCAGGCCTGTCTCCGACAGACGGGCACACACGCCCCACCAGGGAGAGTGTCCCCCAGTGTAACAGCCAGAATAGAGACGTGTAGAGAGACGGAGGCAATGGGTGTTGGGGTTGGAGATGGTTCTGGACTCCGTTACCATCTGTGCTAAATGCTTTATGGGCATTATCTTTTTAAACATTCCCTCAGCCCCAGGTGGTGAGTACTGAATTGTCTTGTTTTCCTTAAGAGGATGTGAAGCTTTAGCAGGTAGAATAGGTTGGTTGCCCAAGATCACAAGGCCAGTGAGTGAGTGCCTGGCAGGGAGAGAGGGCCCGGCATCGCGAGCACTGCACCCTGTAAACATGGCAGGGGTGCAGTAGGTTCCCTCACCCTGAGACTCAGTCCACTGCCCCTGCCCCCACCCAATGCCTCCTCCCCCCCCCCCCCCCCCCCCTGGGAGTTGGGACAGGACTGTAGGTCAGTGGCTGGTGTGAGCAGCTCTGGTGGTGTCCCCTCCAGAGCTCCAGGACCAGATCCAGAGGGCCCTGCAGCTGGAGGAGGAACGGAAGCGCGCACAGGAGGAAGCTGAGCGCCTGGAGTCCGACCGCCTGGCCGCGCTGCGTGCCAAGGAGGAGCTGGAGAGGCAGGCGGCAGATCAGATAAAGAGCCAGGAACAGCTGGTAAGGAGTCCCCCCGGGTTTCACGGTGCTGAATTATGGAGAGGCTGCCTCTGGGGACTGAAAAAGTGACACCTGCCTGACCATGATTTCTGTCTGGGCTGTAAAGTGATCTGCCTGCCCGTGTCAAGTCGCTGGCAGGGAGGGGCCCTGCTGGTGGCCAGGGAGGGCGTGGTCTCTGACCCGAGGGAGGGTGGGGGGCGGCAGGGAAGGCAAGGGTCGCGGCAGTGTTATGAGGGAGGCCGTTCATTCACAAATGGGCTCTGTTGAAAGCGGTCCAGAAATCATTTTAGCTCTGCCCCTTCGCAGGCTGCGGAGCTCGCCGAGTATACCGCCAAGATCGCCCTCCTGGAGGAGGCGCGCAGGCGCAAGGAGGACGAGGTCGAGGAGTGGCAGCACCGGGTGAGTGCCGGGCGGAGCTTCCGGGTGCGCCACCGCAGGCCCTGTGGGGGCGGGGCCCGCTAGACTGTCAGGCCGCACCGAAAGCCTTCGGGATGTGTCACAATGCGCTGCGATACTAGTTGTCCTTCTCAGACAGAAATCCCCATGGGAATGGGCTTGTCTCTGTGCACCAGGGAGCACATTGTTGGATTAGCAGGAAAACAAAGAACCACTGTTTGCTTCCACCCACTATGCTCTGGCCACCCCGAACTGTTCAGCCCCACCAGGCAACCCCCCAGCAACGAGCCACAGTGCCTGAAATGAGCCTTCTCCAGTCCTCTCCCAACTGCTGGGACACGCACACTGGCGCCGGGGAGTGACCCAGAGCTGCAGCGTCTCCAGACTGGAGGGAGAATCTAGGCTCCGCCCCTCGTTTGCTGTGTGGCCAGGGCCAGCAGCCTCACCAGTCTGAACCTCATTTCTGTGTTGAAGCTGGGGATCAGTCCCCCGCTGGTAAGGCTGCTCTGAGGACCCTGCAGGAAGAGTTAATAAATTGTAGCCTTCATAGTGAGAACATGCTCCACACTGTGTCCAAGAGCCTCTGTCTGTCTGCGAGGCTCCCTGCCCACCAGGGCGGTGCAGAATACAGGCCTCAGCCAAGCTGGTGAGGGCCCCCCCCACCCCATCTGCCTGCCCTTTTCCATGCTTCCCCATCTGTGGCCGCTCCTTGCTAGTCTTGACCCCACCCCTAACCCCCAACCCAAGTTTCGTACAGAAAACGTCATTCAGTCCTTAGGTTTTCGGAGAAAGTGCTTATTATAAAGAATTACGTGAGAAAAGTTGGTTACAAAACAGGTACAAACTAAGCTCATTTGTGGGACCAGGACAGCCACGCAGTGGGTGCGACTCAGTGTATGTACCTGAGAAACTGCTGGAAGGATTAGGGAGATGGGTAAGAAGCTCCCTGCCCACGGCGCTGGCGGGCGGCGAGGAGCCGGGCGAGCGGCAGCTGCACAAGGAAAGGGGTAAAGCACACACCGGGACATGGCAGCGGCTCTTTCCAGTAGCCGTAGTATTTTTTCTTTAATAATTTTCTTTTTTCAAAAAGATGTACGCTGAGCATAACTAGGATTGTAGACAGAAAAAAAGAAGTTATGATACTTAAAAAAAAATGTCAAGCCCCTGGCACGAGTTTCTCTGTGCTGTGGGCAGTTGGTCCCTGCTCGGAGGACTGGGGGCCCCAGACAGGCCGGGGCCCTCGCGATCAGCCGTAGTCTGCCTCCGCCCTCAGAAAGGGAGAGGCCAGGGCGACAGAGGGAGGATGGGCTCCTTCACAGAGAAACAGTGGTTCGCAGAAGTGGTCTAAACAGGAAGGTTCTGTGAGAGACCTTCTCACTGTGTGTCGATTTGGTTTTGAAGGCCAAGGAAGCCCAGGATGACCTGGTGAAGACCAAGGAGGAGCTACACCTGGTGATGACGGCGCCCCCGCCCCCACCTCCCCCCGTGTACGAGCCTGTGGGCTACCACGTCCAGGAGAACCTGCAGGAGGAGGGTGCAGAGTACACGGGCTACAGCGCTGAGCTGTCCAGCGAGGGCATCCTGGGTGACCGCAACGAGGAGAAGCGGGTCACTGAGGCCGAGAAGAACGAGCGTGTGCAGCGGCAGCTGATGGTGAGGGGCGGCGCTGGTGGGGCGGCAGGGGACCCCCACTTTAGCTCTCTGGGACTTCCTCGGCTCCCAGCTGGAGCAGGCAGCCTGTGGACGGGGCAGTGAAATGAGCCTCCCACCAGCACCCACTTCTCCGGGGAGGAGCGCAGTGAGGGGGGGGGTGCGCAGCCTGACCCATGCTTCCTGCTATTGCAGACTCTGTCCAATGAGCTGTCCCAGGCCAGAGACGAGAGCAAGAGGACCCACAACGACATCATCCACAACGAAAACATGAGGCAAGGCCGGGACAAGTACAAGACGCTGCGGCAGATCCGGCAGGGCAACACCAAGCAGCGCATTGACGAGTTCGAGGCCATGTGAGGGCCAGGCCAGGACTGGGCAGGGCGGGGCCTTGAGCGGGGGCTCGGCCGCGGGTCACGCAGACTCTGAACTTGTATGTGTAGTTCTCCAAATCTAGACCCCCTCCTCATGCTCTGTTCCTTTAAAGAGAGAGTAGCTGTTTCCGTGGGAAAATTCTGGGGCTGGGACCAGTGGACGCTTCCCTGGTTTATTTTTCCCATATGTATCATTGTGCCAAATGGGCCTGATTTTTATTATTATTGTTATTATTATTATTATTGAATCACTTCCTGTCTTGTGCTTGGAGCAGGGCTGACTGATTTAAGGAGAGATGCCTGTGAAGTATGAGTAACAAATTTCATGCTGGCATGTGCGATACAAGATTCCATATAATTAAAGAAAACCACATCGTGGCTTCTATTCTGTGCCATACTTTTTTTTCTATTTGAAATTAGCTCAAATTGATTGATTTGTACTTGATTCTATGAAGGATACTTCGTTGTATATTTATGTTTCCTGAGGGGCGAGCGCAGAGGCTAACACGCCCTCACACGCGTGCACACAGCGGTTTCCGCCCTCCCTGACAAAACCCTGCGGCCGGTCGGGGCGAACACCGCAGGGGGCACGCCACTCTTGGACCCACTTTTCTTGTTTTTCATTTTTTCACTGTTAGAAGGCGACACTGTCGGACTTACACACCTGATTGAGGATCAGCTTTAGAGTACAGTATTTATATATAAGCAATAATATGGGTTTGTAACATTAGTTTAAAAGAGGGAAAGTTTTGTTCTGTATATTTTGTTACCTTTTACAGAATAATAAAAGAAGTACGTATGAAAAACCATGGCACTTGATCTGATCCAATGTGAGGGCAGCAGGGAAGCTGACTGACTGCTGTCCCCACATCTGTGAAAATGGCCCCTTCACACTTTCCGTGTGCTCTGTGCAGGGAACCGGCTCTGCCGGTTCGGTTTTCCGTCCACACTTCTCGTTTGAAAAGTGCTCATGCACCGTTGATTCCGACTCCAGCCGTGAAGGCGCACTGCGACCTGGCGATCACCGGCACCCCCAACAGGAACCTGCTCCATCCCCGGGGGGCCATGAGCATGTCAGCTCCTGCTGCTGCCGCCGCTCTTCATTTGTGACTTTCCTCACATGCTCTGCGTTGTCATTTTTGGTTAAGATGCCATGTGCAGATGAACCCCCACTGCGGTCGGGAGCGGCAAGGCGCAGCACGGTGTGATTGCCTGCCTGCCTGCCTGCCTGCCTGCCTGCCTGCCTGCCTGCCGGCTCTATGCAATCCCCCGAGCGATGCCTTGTGGGGCTGGGTGTCCCTCTCAGGGCCCGCAGAGTTCTCCCACCCATAAGGGGAGTCTTCCCCCCTCCCCCCCCGCGCCCCAGCTCCCCATGGGGTTGGCTGCCCTGCCTCCAAAACCATTTTGCGCTAGAATGAGAGGGGTCGGGTACATGGTGGGCTCCTTTTTATTTTCTTGTAAACGTACATAAGCAACCGTAGTTTTCACTGATTGATAAGCACTGGGAGACAGAGGTGGCCGACATTTATTTGAAATCGGGCCACTTTCCACATCCTTGCTCTAACTTAAACATGCACAGAGGGATCTAGAAGAATCTGGCTGCAGGTGGAGAGGCATCACCCTCCAGAGGGCCTTCGCTGGCTACGCGGCCACTGTTCTTCAGCCGAGCATGGGTGCACCACTGGGACCCACCGCTCACTGACACCTGGGCTTCAGTGCAGGACGAGTGTCATGTCTGTCCACAGGTTGGGGCTGGAAAGAACCTTCTGCCACTGAAGCTCTGAGTGTGAGCCTGAGCCAGCACCGTCAGTGGGGTCTTCCTCTGTGCATGAAACAAGTGTTAGGGACAATCAATGGGCCTGAAGTCCACCACCCCGCCTCTCGGCTTGTTAAAAAGGAGGACCAGTAAAAACTATAGAGTCACTTTTCTCCTTAAGACCTTATTAAAACGTCCGCCGCTGGTGAGCAGGAGCATCCCCTCACCCCCAGCAAAACGTGTCCAGAACAGGACAGCTCAGGGCCCCCTTCCCCAGGGGCTTGGAGTGTCAACAGCCTGAAGCTGCTGGCTTTCCTGTTGGTGAGGCATGGGCATGTGGGTGGGCTGGTTCCTAACACTACCAAGTGCGGGCATCCCAGATGGGGGCCAGTTTTGCTCAGGAGGAGGAGTCCCTCAGAGGAAGGAGGTTTGCTTTGGACACTCTTTTAAACTAATTTAATAATGACTCCCGTTTCTCCTGGTCCTCAGGTGGCCTTGGAGGGGTGTGCAGAGATGTTGGTTGTCAGTGTTTGGGGGCCTCAGCTGGCAGCCAGCAGGAGGGCTGGGCCCTTGGCTAACAGGGCTGCCCCCCCAACAAAAGGCCTGCTGAGCAGCACAAAAGCATTGCCTTCTGCCCCACTCTCAATCAAAAACTTTCTGAATCTCCAGTTGTATAGGTTAAGATATTTTCCTTGAGGGGAATAATCCTTTTATGATTCATGCCAGGAACAAAAGCAAACACTGTACCCAGCCCATTTTGAGGCCTCTTAATTTTTGTTTCTTTAGCAGATCTTAAATAAATCTGATTTAAATTGTCGAAATACTTGGCTGTATTACTGCTCCACAGCAGAGTGAGAACTGGACAGTATTCCCCACTTAGGGCAGGCGAGGCAGCTTCAAGGCCAGTGAAACCACCTGCCGCAGTGGAGCATCATTCCTCTCCTACTGGCACCTGTAAGACGGTCGCTGAGGACCCAGGACACACTTGAGCCCAATAAACATCTCGAACAGACTTACTGGAACCCAGCCTGGCCTCTCCCAGCAAGCGGTCGCTCATGCCGAAGGCGGCCTGGTCCCAGACTGTCAGCCCCAGGCTGGACTGCCTCAGCTGGGCGGGGCTCACCCCGTTGAAAACAAAGGAGTGCTTCCACTGGGGACACGCTTGCTTCTTCAGGACGGGGGACCTCAGCCTCAGCTGTTGCTTGTCCGGCAGAGTGAGACAGCTGCAGAGGGAACAGACGCCAACCCTGGGTGCCTGGCCTGGACACAGTCCCCCGCCCTCTTGGGACTTGCTCATCTGTGAGGCTGCTAGTGCTAAGAAAGGGGCTACCTCGACCACGAAATAAAAACTTGGCCCAATGAAAGAGAGCAGGAGTCGAGGGATCGGCTAAGCGACCTCTGGCTGGAATGTTCTCAGTTTGGAGCCGAATTCTGCTCCAGCTGTGAGGGTGATTAGGGATTCCGAGGCGCCGTGGTCCTTACCTTAACCCTGCTCCTTGGTCGCCTACCACCAGGTGGCAGCACACTTACTAGACCTGCCACCAGGGACCAGGATGCTGCCCCCATGTTATGTACCTCATTCTACCCTCAGGAGAATAAATTCAGAAGGGCCAAGAAACCATGCAGATAAATACCAGGGTTAGGACCAACTCAGCTCTGCCCTGACCGGTAGGCAGGCCATCACTTTGTCAGCAGCACTGACTGGGATTTAGCAACCCTACATCACCATGGTGTTTGCTTTATTTTGAAAACAACGCACCTGCAGTGAATAAAAATGAGAACGAAGTCCGCTGAGTCGCCCACCTTACTGTTCCTCTAGGGGAGATGGAAAGCTGAGCAAATACCAGGGGGGACCCCAAACAAACCCAGATATTCTCCTGGAGGGCGGGCCCCTTGGCATGCAGGTTCCCCTGCTGGGTGAGAGTTCTAGGAACCCATCTGCATCAGGGCACCAGCTACCCTGGTGAGAGGCTGCGTTCGGCCTCAGCGCTTTTTGTTTTGTTTTGTTTTTTTAAGACTCATTGCATTTGCCCACTTCACGATGGGAGATTGACGAGCGCACCTGCCCACACCACGCTGAGGGCTCAGCAGTGTTTGACCCAAAATGGCCCTGTGCCCCACCTCCCTAGTCACCTGACCTCACCTTGACCAACTTTCCTTTGTTTCCCCAGAAGAAAAAAGCCCTCAAAGGGAAACGTTTTGCTGACATGTAAGAGGTGAAACAAAAACTGGCGCGAGCACAAACAGGCACCAAAGGCGATGAGCTCAGAAACTGCTTTGAGCAGCAGAAAAAACATCTCGCCAGGCGTTCTGCACCAAACAGAGAGTACTTTGAATGTGTCTGATGTTTCAACATGTAAGAATAAATACACAATTTTTACTAAATAAATCCTGGTTTTTGGCCCCCACCCCCAGAATAACACAACTTCTTCCATGGTCCAGCTCAGCCAGTAAATGCCGACTCCGGAGCCTTTAACACGACAGGCTGGGTTTTTGTAGGGAAGCGAAAACGCAACAAGTTTCCGATGGCTGCACCTCACGGTGTGTCCCGCAGCCCCTGGGACCAGGCCACACGTGTCACAGCTGACCAGTAAATCATACTTGGTTAAATCTAATACCTACCCTTTAACAAATGGGTTCAGGGTACCATCTGACCGCACGGGCAGGTTCTTGGCTCCCAGCACCACCAGACAGAGCTGACCATCACATGATGTCTCCTCTCCTGTCCCTGGAAGCAAAGCCGGCGTTTGAGTCCACCTCCTGCACACTGTGCCACTGCCTCCAGCTGGGAGCTCAGCAAGACCTGTGACAGGGAGGTGAGACCCCGAGAGCGCAGCTGGGAAGTGGAGCAGGGCCACCACGGGAGGTTCTGCGGGCCCTGCTCCCACACACGTCCCACCGACACGCGTCCCACCGAACAGTCAGCGTGGAGTGCCGGGGCAACGAGCTGCAAGGGGTCAAGACCAGCCCACGGAGAGGAAGGGTGCCGAAGTTCTAGTCTAGTGGGAGCCAGTGGTTTGGGGGAAGGGGGCTCGCCGCTGGCCTGCTGGTGCAGCGGGCTCTTCCAGTCCAGCAGGAAATCACTAAACACGGGACTCGCATGTTCTCCGTCTTCACCCGCCCACCTCACCTTCCCTCACGTCACCCCTGTCATTGACATTAGTTAACAAGGACCCACCCTTCGCTGGCCCCAAGTCCCCATTGGTCAGCGCTGCCTCTGCCCTCCTGACAGCGTTTGGTCCAGACGTGCGAACCTATTGTAACAGGTGTGCCCGGGGTGGGGAGCTGAGAAACCATGCGTTCTAGCCGACGCGAGGAATGTGGGCCCACGTGGGGGCAGGCCGACTGGCCGCAGGTCATTGGCCAGTTCTTTTGCTGGGCAGCAGCTGCTCACGGGAGTGGGAGCCTGGACCTGTTCGCACGGAGCCTTGAGGCCCCCATGTCTCCCAAAGAGCCAAAAGGGGCTGCAGCGGGGCTGTGCTCACCAGGGCGACCATCCAAGCCAGCCCCTTGGGAGGAAGCGTCAGGCTGGGGTCCTAGGAGCCTTGTAGAGCAGGCAGCATGGGCTCAGCCTGTTCAGGGTCACTCGATTCCCCTCCGAGCCATGGATTCCAGAGAGCCCATTTCCCAGGCCCGGCTCCATGCCTCTTGGCTGGACCAGTGGGTGGCAGACAGGAAGTGGTAGGAAACTTGGCCCACCCCTCGGGCAGCCTGCACTCCAGGCTTTGGGGACAGGGACCCAAGGACAGATGAACATTTGTGGGGCCGGAGGCCACCTGCCTTCTTGAGCCTCCTGGAGCTTGCTGGGCCCTGCAGCGAGCATGAGCTTGGCCCGGACCATGAGTTCGCCGTGGTTTGCAGAACCGCTGTCTTCATATTTCTCTGCCTGTGGGCGAGAGGCAGAGCTCAGGGGCCGGCATCCCCGGCGCATGCCCGGCACCCAGGAACTTCTGGGACCCTCTGGCTGCCCCGGGCTCTGTTCTTAAACACCCCTTCCCCTATCCACCTTGCCCCTGCAAAGCCTCGCAGGCCTTGGAGAGCCCTTGGGTGGCGTGGACATGCCCAAGGCAGACTGCTCATCCTTCCATTTGTGGGGGTCGCGCTCCCACCATAGCCACCCTCGGTGTAGAAGAGGCAGCCCAGCCACCCAGCTGCCCACCCCTCCAGACACAGATGGCCTATCAAGCAGAGGGGCTCCAAGGCCCTGGCACATTCCCATAGGGTAGTGCTAAGAACCCTGGACACAGCCTGAGTTTGAAAAAGTAAATAAAACCAAGACCCCCAGGAATTCCACTCAGGTCAGTAAAGATTCAAGCTCCCCTTCCGTGCCAGGGCCACCAAGGGCACCAGAGCCAACAGGTTTCTGGGCTCAGTGCCCCGGGCACAGGGGTGGCCCTCCAGTCTGGGGGACTCGGCCCCTCCCTGTTCCCAACTTCCGACAGAGGACCCTCCCTGCCTACTCAGGTCGCTTGTCTGGTCACAAGTGACTTTGCCCAAAAGTGAGTGAGGACAGGGCTCAGAAAGCGAAGATCACCCTCCACTGGTACTCTCTCTCGCCCCTGGCGGGAGGGAGGGCATCGGGAAGGGCCTCCCTCACTCAGAACCACCAGCGGCAGGGAGGAGGCTCCCGGTGTGGGCTCTGAGCGGGAGGCCACCGCCCCCCACCCCGCACAACTCTCCGTGGTCTCCTGGGGCAGGAGGGGGCAGAAGGGGGCCCTCGGTGCCAAATGTGATGAGGCTGCCTCCACCCTCTGCTTCTGGAAACCCCTGCCAACCCCACGACAACCACACAGCCCCTCCTGTCAGGACCCAGGGGGCGGGCCTGTGAGCAGACACCCCAGATCCAGCGCCCTGGTCACAGTGGGAGGGACGCCAGCAGCCTGGCACTTTCCGCTTCTAGCCCGCTTGCCAACAGAGGGCCAGTCCCTGGGCAGCCCCTCTTGTCCTGAGTGCAGGACCCGGGGGGGCAGAAGTCGGGCAGGCCCCCAGCACCGGACCCTGTGGGGAGATCCGGCGGGGAGCATCAGAAAGCCTTCATAGGAGAGGCGGGACTTAAGCGGAGTCTTGGGCAGACCTGAGGCCACAGAAAGCATCGCAAGTGGCTATTCCAGGTGTGGACCGAGGCTCTGAGAAGAGAAGGCGCCCGCACCAGGGGCTGCGCAGACCGCACAGGGCAAAGAGTACAGGAGGGGGAGGGAAGGGCCCCCAGCTGAGTGCCCACGCAGGGGCCTGTGACTGAAGGCCTCTCTGGCTTCCGACAGGTGACATGGGGAAACAGCGTGGCTGGCCCCTCCGGGGTCATTTCCTAGGAGACAATGGAGCCCATCTTTCCCCCGCTTCACTGCCTCAGATAGACTCTCTTCCCGTCTTGGATCTTGGCACAGAAATATGCAACGCAGCCCCCCACCAGGAATTGTCAGCCTTTCCCACGCCTCTCTCCCTCCCCACACAGCCAGCGCCTCCCGGCCTGTCTGACCCCACCCTTCACTGGCCCCAAGTCCCCACTGGTCAGCGCGGCCTCTGCCCTCCTGACAGTGTTTGTTCCAGACGTGCGAACCTATTGTAACAGGTGTGCCCGGGGTGGGGAGCTGAGAAACCATGCGTTCTAGCCGACGCGAGGAGTGTGGGCCCACATGGGGGCAGGCCAACTGGCCGCAGGTCGTGGAGTTGGGCCGCAGGGCCATGAGAAGGCTGAGGCCACCTCAGCTGACACTGAGTGACCCTGAACTCGGGGGAAGGGCACAGACTAGCAAGGCCATCTCAGGAGGGCTGAACACCTGGCCTGAGCCAGGCGGCCATGTGGGCCACACTGAGGACAGGGCTGCATGGACACTTGAACAAACCCGAGCAGGTGGAAGTTGCCAGGCCGAGTCCCACCTGGAGAGCCTGGCCTGGGCCTTTTCTCCCTAGAAAGCTCCTGCCTAAAAGCCTGGCAAGTGCCACCATCTCTTGGGTCCCTGGGCAGGTTTCCTGGGCAGGTTTTCTCATCTCGGGTCCCTTTGTAAAGTGGGAGTGGGGTCGCCCGGTCCCAGACCAGACATCACCTTGGCCCGCAGCGGATGCCAGCGGAAGGCCTGTGTCGTGCTGTCTTCGAAGTCCCACGTGGCCAGAGGGATGATCACTTCTCCAAGAAACACTCTCCGGGTGAGCGTGCCCAGGTGCCACACGGACACCTGCAGGCGCCGGGTTGCCAGCTGGGCGTGCTCCACCTGGTACTGCAGAGGTGGGACAGGGGAGTCAGTCTGGGTTTCCAGGGCCACCTCCCAGGATGGAGGGGCAAGCATGGTGCTTAGAAAACAAGACAGACGCTCAGGTTCTAGAGCCTCAGCTGTCACAGGCCCTTCTCTCAAAGCTGACAGACGACAACCCCTCCAACCAGAGTCTCACGCTGGTGCCTTGCCCCAGGCTGTCCAGCCCCCCCCCTCCCCACCCCTGCCCCTACCCCACCTTGCCTGAGGCTGTCTGGACCACCCCCACCCCTGCCCCTCGCCTTGCCCCCAGCTGTCCGGGCCCCTGAGCGCTAAACAGTTGGCAATTCGAAATACTGATTTCTGCAAAACTCTGAATGATTGCTCAGCTTCTCCACCTTCCCATGTTTTCTGTCTCATACGCACTTATGTAAAGAGTATGTCCGGATGTTCTGAATTTAGAACAGATTGGGGACGTCGATTCTTTGAAATGTCTCTGGGAAGTTTTCCAGGACAACCAACATATTCACAACATACTGGATAAGGGCAATGTGTAAAATTTTTAGGTGATTTCTCCAAGATTCTGTGTCCAGTTTAAATGAGTTAAACCTTAATAATCAAATTATGTAATTAAATATTCTTTTAAAATGTAGTCCATCCTCAATTTTATCTCATTTCATAAAATGTAAAATATATATCTACCTCTGTTTAGCACAAAATACCTTAATTAAACTTATGGGCAATTTTAGATATCAACTTAAAATGTGTGAAGGGGACACAGCTTTTCAAAAAAAAATTTTTTTTTTTAAAGATTTTATTCATTCATTTTCAGAGAGAGGAGAAGGGAGGGAGAAAGAGCAATGTATGGTTGCCTCTCACATGGCCCTCACTGGCGACCTGGCCCGCAACCCAGGCATGTGCCCCGACTGGGAATCGAACCGGGACCCTCTGGTTCCCAGCCCGTGCTCAATCCACTGAGCTACACCAGCTGGGCCAAAATTCTTTTTAAGATTTTATTTATTTTTAGAGAGAGGGGAAGGGAGAGAGAAAAGGAGAGAGAGAAACATCAATTGATTGCCTCTTGCATGCCCCCTACTGGGGACCTGGCCCGCAACCCAGGCATGTGCTCTAACTGGGAATGAAACCAGTGACTTTTTGGTTTGCAGGCCAGCACTTAAACCACTGAGCAGCACCAGGCAGGGCTCAAAACTCTTTTAGCAGGTCGGTGAGCAAAACCACTTGCTACCAGAGGGGGCGCAGGCCAGCTGCATCTCAGGCCCTGGCCACACCTGCTGAATCACAGTCCACCTTTTTTAATCCCGTGGGGATTGCTGTGCACACAAACTTTGAGAAGGACTGCCAGTCTGCTGTGGGTTCGATAAGCCTCAGGTTCCCCAAGGATAAAGGAGGATCCTGATCCCTAGCTCAGGGGGCATGTGGAGCACTTGGCCACAGCAGGGGCAAAGAAAACAATAGCTAGTATCATTTAACAAACAGGACTCTTGTACCAGCCGCCCAAATAAATGCCCCTTCTCACCAAGGAAGCCAAACAAAGCCCTGTCCTTTCCAGTCTCGACACATGGGGTCCCCGGGGTTCTCCGCCCTGACTGAATGTGTCTCCATGACCCTGGACTGTCCCTCCGAGCCGGGGCATCCCACACTTCACCTGCAACCCCCGCACATCGACCCCACCGCCCCTCCCCTGTCCGGGGCGAGGTAGCCTCTCTGAATCTCTGCCCTCAACCACAAATCATAGTTGCTAGCGCCAAGGAAGGTAAAAACCCAAACACGTCCTCTAGAAAATTTTTTTCATAAAATGACTATTTTTTTTTTCCTGAAAACAAGAAGAAGCCTAGGTTTGCCAGATTTTACACTAAGAAGCACTTTTACCAAGACAGTAATCAGAAGTTGAATCCTCAGGGCCTCTGCTAGAGAGCGCCTCCCTGAGGGCTGTAAAGACTCAACAGGACAAACTGATTTTAAACATTGAGAGGCACTGAGTTCTTCTCGTCGTCGTTGCTGCCACTGACTTGGAAATCATTAATCGAAAGTCCTGCAGACTCAGCACTTCTCCTGGACAAAGGCTGACATTTATTTTTTTACCACCTCGCCACTGATTGCCAGGGCCCCGCAGAACGGCTAAGCGCCTGCACTGATGCCTGATGGCCACAGCGCCGGGAAGCCGCTGCTGCTGGACTCCGGCCCCGCGCCCGCCCAGGGTGGGAAGACGGCACGTGACTGTTCATCCCCAAGTACCTTCAAGGTCTCCTGGAAGGTCGGGTCCACCGTGCTCTTCCGGACGCCAGTCTTGCGCTTGCCCTGGGAAGATCTGTCAGGCAGCAGATAGGTCTTCACGTACCTAGCGGCCAAATGCAGATAGGACAGGGTGGGGGAGCTCAGCGGGTGCGGCAGGAGGGGGAGAACCCTGCATTTACCCTGCGCGCTGCGGCATTGGCTGTTGACAGAAAGGGCTTGGTGGCCCCCATGGACGGTGAATGATGATGTGCTGGGTGCCCAGCTTCTTTTTACACTGTCTTTGGCCATCATCTTCTGGAATGTTCCTGGAGGAGGTGAGCTGCCTGCTTTCCTTGCACCCCGCCCCTGGAATCTACATGGCCCATCACCTGCCACTGGGGCGTGACCATGGAAGCAGGGGCTCTCGGGGCTCCACAGTGGCAGATTCTTGGGTCTACCACGATGTAGAGGCCGTGCGCCACTTTGTCCTCCCTCCGCCTGTCGCTGCCAACCACCCCTCCCCCCAAAATAAGTGGGAATGGAAGTGTATGCCTTACCCTTGGCTCTTCCCTTGTGAGGCCTCCCAGCCTGTCCTGACTGCTGAGGCCCGGCGTCCCTAAGCCCTGGCATCCCCGAGCCCTCTCTGTTGACCCTGGGGGCCATGGCTCTGCTGGCAGGGGCAGCGTGACAGAGGCCAAGTCTCCGCCAGCACTCCGCCCAGCCCCTGAAATCCTGTTCTAGGCTGATCCCTCCACTCAGGTCCCAAGACTGCCCTTCCCAGCCCCTCTAGCGGCTTTAGTGGCGGCATGCCTGCGCTCGTCCAGGCCCTGTCCCCACAGGCTAGGAACAGGCTCGACTTTCCCAAAGCAAAAAAAAAAAAAAGAACAGTCACCCTCCCTGGAGCTGGGTCCCTCCTGGAGCTCCAGGCTCTGCCTCTTCTTCCCTGTCAATCAAAGTTCTTGGGAAAGTACTCCAGGCTCATTACCACCGATTCCTCACTGTTCATTACTCTTAACTAACTGGTCATTATCAGATCTCACACACGTAGAACAGGATGTATAAAATATACCTACATCGCTTAAAGGATAAAAAGAAAACACACACCGGGGCACCTAATTAGTTTACTGTGTCAAGATGCCTGTCTGCTCACTGACCAGCTGACGGGGGGTTCTGTCTGTCTGTCCGGACGGAGAACTGGCGTCTCCGAGTGTTACTGCAGAGCTATTTCTCCCTAAAACTCTGTCAGTGTTTTGCTTCACATGTCTTGATGGGCTGTTATTAGGTACATAGACATTTATAATTTTATATCTCTTTGCTGTATTAAAGCTTTCATTAATATATAACGTCCTTTATCTTTTGTAACCTTGTTGATCTAATTTTGTCTGACACTAGTATAGCCACTGCTGCTCTCTTTTGCTTTCTGTCCGCATGGAATAGCTTCTGTGCGTGCCATTGGATCTGCCGTGAGCCTCTTGTAGGATCCTATCCAACTATATGGGTTTTTATCCATTCTGCCAATTTCTGTCTTTTGATTGGAGAGTCGAATTCATTTACATATAAAGTGATTACTGATAAGGCGGTAGTACTTCTGGCATTTGTTCCTCGTTTCTGTATCCCTCACTGTGTTTGTGTTCCTCGTTTCCAGCATTGTTATACTCTCGTGTCTTTAGTCGACTGTTCCACAGTGAAATATTTAAATTCCTTTCTTATTTCCTTTTGTATATGTCCTATAACTATTTTTTCTGTGGTTACTAAGGGGATTGCATTTACTATCCTGAAGTGAGGCACTCTAATTTGAATTTATAGCACTTTAGTTTCAATAATGTACAGACTCGGCTCCTTTTCAGCTCCACCCACATCTCTTTCCACTGTCGACGTCACACAATGACACTTTATGCATTGCATGACCAAAACCACAAATGAATTCTTTGAAGTGCGTTCATCTCTTAAATTATGTCAAAAACCAAATGTGATGTTACAAAGCAAAGTTACAATAATAAGAGACTAGTAATTTTCCACCGTATTAGTCCCATTAATCATGGGAAAAACAAAAAGCAGAATTACACACAGGTACTATTGCCACAGTAACACTAGCTTTTATAGTTGCCTGTGCTTTTACCTTTATTGAGACCTTTATTTCAGACCAGTGCCCTTTCATTTTCCCCGGCAGGACCCCCCTCCACAGCACCCCCTGCAGGGCAGGTCTGGCAGGGACACAGCCCACCAGCCTTTGTCTGTCTGAGAACAGCTTCATTTTTCCCTCGCTTTTGAAGAACAGTTTTGCTGGATATAGAATTCTTGGCTGTTTGGCTTTTTTTCTTTCAGCACCTTGAATATATTGACCTTCTGGCCTGCAAAGTTTCTGATGAGAAATCTACTGACGGTCTTCTGGAGGACTCACTTCTCTCTTGCTGCTTTCAAGATTCTCTTTGTGTTTGTCACTCAGAAATCTGTCAATAATGTCTCAGTGTGCGTCTCTTTGAGTTCATCTTACTTGGAGTTCAGTGGGCTTCCCTGATGTTTATAGTCATGCATTTAATCAAACTTGGGAAGTTTTCTGCTATTTCTTCAAATATTCTCTCTGCCTCTTGCTCTCTCTCTTCTCCTTCCGAGACTCTCTCTTGCCTCCGCTGGTCCCCTCGACGGAGCCCCTCAGGTCCGTGAGGTTCTGTTCGCTTTCTTTCCATCTTTCTTCTGTCTGTTCTGAAGACTCAATGACTTCTACTGACCTTCCTTCAAATTCATCGATCCTTTCTTCCCATCTGCTCCTATCTGCCTTCCAACCCCACCAGTGAATTTTTCATTTCAGTTATTTGCATTTTCAGCTCCAGCATTTCTTTTTGGTTTCTTTTTAGGTTTTCTGTCTCTTTATTGATATTTCTGCTTTGCTCATACATAATTTTCTTGACGTTCTCCACATCTTCCTTTAGTTCTTTGAACATCTTTAAGACAGTGTTTTAAAGTCTTTGTCCAGTAGACCTGCCATCAGATCTTTTTTTAGGGGTTGTCTCTTTTGATTTATTATTTCTCTCAGAATGGGCCATACTTTTCTGTTTCTTTGTATGTTTTGTTATTTTGGTTGAACACTGGACATTTGTGTCTAATAATGTGTTAACTCTGGACATCAGAGTCTCCTCCTTCCTCAGGGTTTGCTGATCTTTGTTATTGTTTTGTTTATTGATCCTTGCCAAGGATCAGCCTGAGATGTAAACTAATGGTCTTCTCAGTTTTTTTTCTGGGCCTGTAGCTTTTCCTAGGCATGCATATGTATTTTCTAATTTTCCTTTGATATGAGGTCTGTCCAGAAGGTATCCAGCCATTTAATATGAAAAATAAAGACATTTATTGGAGAAGATACAAGATATAAGAAACATTGTGCACATGACAATGACACCTCAGTCCCCTTCGAAGTAGGCATCTTGAGACCTCACAGTTTTCCCAATCGCCATCAGCTGCCCCATCGTATTTTCCTGAATCTCATCAAAGGTCTGAAATCTCTTTCCTTTCAAAGGTGATTTTAGTTTTGGGGAAAGCCAGAAGTCGCTGAGCACCAAATCTGGGCTGTAGGAGGGCTGAGCCACCTGAGTGATTTGACGTTTTGCCAAAAAACTGCAGATGTGATGCATGCATGAGCAGGCGCATTGTTGTGATGAAGCTGCCAATCACCAGTGGCCCACAGCTGTGGCCTTCTGAGTCTTCCAAATAATTTCCACAGGGGAATATTCAAGATTAACACAAAATGGGGTGCAGATTCATTGCTCTACTCACTCAGTCATGTGGAGTGTGATGGCCACACAGCACAGATGCTCACTCAGTTGCATCTACCACCACCACTGACTAGTACAGTGAAGTCATCATTGTTCGCATGTGTGCATTCCAGTCCACCCTCCTTGGCTGCCAGGTTACATCGATGTTGCACAAACTGTTCTGGTTATAGTAACAATGGTTGAACTTTTTCAGGACAGACCTCGTATGAAGTTAATTTTGAATGCCCTAGGCTAATATCTGGCTTCCAAGAGGAGAAAAATGAAAAAAGGGAGACAAATAAGGGCACTGGCCCTTAAAAACCCCTGGAAATTACATGGGTCAGAGGAGGGCCAGTATTGCCACAACGGGCAGAGGTGAAACAATGGCTGTGTGCCTCTTTGTCTCTACCCACTGTGGTCAGAAGCAGCAACCAGCGAGGGAAAAGCAGAACCCTGCTAGCTGGAACACAAGATCATTTTTGCTCAGCCCAGCTCCTGCAAGCTCTGTGCAAGCTCCTGCAAGCTGTGTGCAAGCTACTCCAGGCACACGTGCACAGCTGCCTCCAAGGGGTTAGGGGTGGAAGGTCGGTACTTGCTATTGTGCCAAGAGCTGAAATTGAACAATATTAACTGCAATTTACCGTGGAAGCCTTCCACTGCAAGCTGCAAGCCTTCGAAAGACTCAAAATCATTGCGTCAGGTGATTCTGCCAGCGCAGTTACTGTCTCTGTGGGCAGAGGGATTCCTGATGCCTCCTACCTACTCTGCCATCTTTCAGAGGCAGGAAGTCCACAGAAGGGAAACTCTCAGTGGTTGATACGTGGATAAAAAGTTGTTTAACTTGGTTACTAATCAAGGAGATGCATGCTAAAATAATGATGCAATACCATTCATATCTATCAGTTGGGGAAAAATTTAATCTGCTTATGGATTGTGCGAGGCAGGATTTTTCCTACATGGAAAGTCAAATTTTCCAGCACCATCTGCTGCAGCTCATCTTTTCGGCAATGACTTCTAATAGCCTCTTGATTGTGTAAGTTCCCACAGATGCTAAGGTCTGTATCTGAACTTTTGATTCTGTTCTACCAACCAGCTTGTCTAGCTTTGCGTCAGTAACACATTGTTGGAATTACTGCCACTTTATAAAAATTCTTCACATAAGTTTGTTTATTTTGTGTCTCTTTTTATTTTTATAATTGTCTCAGTTATTCTTGGACTTTCCATGTAAACTTTAGAATCAATATGTCTACCATCTTAAGTCAAAACTTAGAAAAAGAAACTTACGGATTGCACTTTTTCTTCTTTTCCTCTCCATATGCAAGGTTCTTACAGGACTTGATGCAGATTTCTAAGGAACGGGATTTGAAGCAGTATCGAAGGGCCAACTCTATTTCTCCAGTGACATTAGCATTGTCAAAATTGCCAATCTCTGTGCAAGTGCTGTTAATGCTAATTAAACTTCCCTGGAATAGAAATGACAGATATAATAAATTACTTCACAGTTAATCGATTCTTTTGCAGTTCTGATTTCAAGATATCAGATAAATCAAAATGCACACAGAGCATGTATCCTGACTCACATTAAGTTAATAATGTACTGGCTTATTCTTTGCCAAAAAAGTTGCCACATACTCTGTTCTAACAAGACAGGGAACCAACCCTTGGAGGGTCTTGTCTTGCCCAGACATGGTCTCTGCCTAGCAATAAAGGCACACAATCTTATTCTTTAAAAAAAAAATTTTTTTAATCCTCTCCTGAGGATATGTTTTATTGGTTTTAGAGAGAGAAGATGGGGCGGGGGACATGGAGAAACATCGATCCGTTGCCTCCCATACATCTCCCTGGGATCGAGCCTGCAACATTTTGATGCACAGAACGATGTTCCAACCAACTGGGCCACCCTGCCAGGGCTGAGCTGTCATTTTTTAAATTTGCTAAAATGGTCCCAAAATAGTGCTTGCTTTAACTTTGCACTGATTTAACTATGTGGGATGTTGAGTGTTCCCTGTATTTATTGCCCATTCGTGCTTCTACTTCGGTGCTAATTAGAGATTTTGTGAGCTTTTTCTCGCCCCCGATTCCCTGTTCCTTAGAGAAGGGAAATGTCTCTCAGGGGGAGGGCCAGGTCCTTGGGCAGAAGCAATCCTCGGTTGTTTGCTTTGTGGGAGTTTCGTTTCCTCAAACAAACACTGCTTGGGTCTAAAGGCAACAGGTTAGGATTAAGTGCACAATGATTCAGTCTCGTGGTGAGGAACGCTGGGGGCGCACTCAGAGAAGACTACAAGAAAGAGAGAACAGAGGACAGAAACAAACTCTGAACTGGATACTTGCACCGCACCCCTCACCCCAGCCTCTTTCCCCCGACTGGTAAGGCTTTCTGGGGGTGCACCGGCCCCACACGAGTGAAGCTTTCCTGAGTGGGGTCAGGAAAACCACTCAGTTTAAGGTCGATCAGCCCCGGGAATTGTACGAAGCCTGGTCTTTGACTCCCGCTGTAACCCTATATTCCCTTCTGGGAAATGATAACAGCACACAGTAGGCTTTCAGTAAATCATAGCTCTGACAAGGATTAATCCAACCTTTCCACAAATATTTAACGAGTCCCGTGGAAGGAGCAGGCGCTGCTTTGGGCACTTGGGAATCACAATGGACGGTAAACATCAGATAAGCCGATTGCAGAGCCCAGGTGATAAGAAGATGATTAAACACAGAGCAGGTGAGGACGATGGGAGAGCAGGGGACTGACCTCCCTGAGAAGGTGACCCTGGAGCAAAGACTTGAAGGAAGGGAGTGAATGAATGAGCTTGGGGCCTGGGAGAGAGAACAGCCACAGAACCGCCCCAAAGCAGGTGTGAGCCTGACATGGCCAAGGGCCAGCGAGAGGCCAGTGTGGTTGAGGGGGGTGAACAGAGGGCAAGTGGGGACAGCTGGGCGGGGCTAGCCCCGTCACCCCGTGGACCATCTGGGGGGCAGTCTCTGCCTGCGTGCTGGTTTCTGGCACAGAGACACAGGACTCTGGTCCTGCGGGGAGCTGAGACTTCAGTCTAGCGGGACCCCGGGCAGTTTGGGGACAGCTGCCCCTCAGGTGCCCTCGGAAGTGTTCGTCTCCGTGGTCAGTCTTGTAAAGGCTCCAGCTGGCTGGGACCCGTGAGGTCCTTCATCACCTGGGCAGAGGCAAACGACCTAGGATCTTACAAGAGCCTCCCTACGGCGGCCCCTATAGTTTCCCCATCTCACACCCACCATAGGCTTCAACCCTAGGAGAGAATGTTCTAGAGTGGCCCTTGCCTACCAGGCCCTCAGTACCTTGATCTTTCTGAATTATTCCCAAGTATAAACAACACCTCATCCTGAAGAAAGATACCAGGCCCTCTTCCAGCACAAGCTCCCTGAGATACCCCGGCAGGGCCATCCCAGAACCACAGCCTTAGGGCGCCTGAGAGGCAGAGCGCCAGGCCCTGTCCCCCTGTGTGCCCCAGGGCAGGTGGCTGTGCTCAGTCGGAGCTGGGAGGGACCCATTGGAGGACTTGTGTGAACCGCACTGCGTTTGAGAGAGTCCTGGTCCTGGACCAGGGTGGACGCGCCACCATGCTGCAGGACGGGGCGGGAACGGGGCCTGCTTCCCAGGAAGCGCGCCGTTCGGGCGGAGGGCCCCTAGTCCCGGGACGACCCCAGCACGGGCACGGCGCCCACACAGGGCTGCCAACAGAAATGCAATAGGAGCCAATGTGCACTTTAAATTCTCTAGGGGTCACATTTTTAAAAAGGAAAATAATTTTAATACTGCATTATATTCATGAAATACATCCAAAATACTATCATTTCAACAAAAGTCAATACAAACATCAGTGAGATGTTTTACATCTTCTATGTCTCAGTTTGGACCAGCCACATTTCAAGCGCCCCACAGCCCCCGAGACCAACAGCTACTGGCAGACAGCGCAGAGCCCGGGACCGTTAAAGAGGCCTTGCGACGGCACACGTTACCCGCTACCCAGTGTGAGACTCCGGGCCTCCACTGGGGTTTCTCAGATGTCACCACGCTCATTAAATTGCAGACCCTGACCTGGGAGGGCGAGGGTAGGGCTCAGGGTCTCATTTCTGACAAGCTCTCGGGTGACTCGGAGCTTCAGAGCCCACATTCGGAGCCGTGGGAGTGTCACAGTGGAGCGGTGATGCGGCAGGACCACGGGTGAGGGCAAGGGCGGGGAGACACTAGCGGGCAGTGGATGGAGTCAAGGACGTCGGCTATCCTTCATGGCATGGGTGGCCTGCCCCTGCCAGGGTGTTCAAGATGCCACTGGACACTCATGTAGATGAGGAGAAAGTGTCACTTTCTGAAATGAACACCATTTTCCATAAGAAACACAACCCCCGAGGCACAGAGAGGTTCAAGGTCTTACTCTGGGCCCGCAGTCCTCGCCACTGATGGAGTGGGAATGCGAACCAAGAAGTTGGTTTCTAGAAGCTGAGTTCTTAGCTTCAGTGTTACACCATGAATTTTTTGCATTCATTTCATGCTCGAAGCCCTCCTGTGAAATGGAAAGAACAGCTCTGGTACTCATGTCCTCGAGGATGACTCTGAGGGTTACAGAGTTTTTGTGGTCAGGTTAGATCACTTAGAGAGCTGTGGCCGTCACCGAGGCCATGTGACCCTCCCCCGAGGGTCTGTCGATCACACCATCATACCACAGCTTCAGGCATGAAGTAAGCATTGGTTTCATGCTTTTGAAGAAGAAAACGAATCATAAAAGGCCTGCCTATAAACAGACACCACATTGAACGCATCACAAAGCAACCTTGAGAAAGAAGACCGAAGTTGGGATTAAACTGCCTGATTTCAAGACTTCCAGCAAATCGACAGTAATCCAGACGGTGTAGCCTTGATGTTCAAGGACAGACAAGGGGATAGCGGAGCAGAATAGAGACCCCGGAGAAAGTCCCACACTTTTTCCAACAAAGGCCCCACAGTCCACGGAGAAATAAGAGGGTTTTTTTTTGTTTGTTTGGTTTTTTAATGGTGCTGGAATAACTGGGAATCCGTAGGGGAAAAATGAACCTCTATCTCTACCTGACACCACTCACAAAAACGAAGGAGATGGATCAAGACCTACACATAAAAGCTAGACTTTCATAATGCTCCTAGAAGAAAGCATAGGAAAATCTCTTCACTACTTATGAGTAGCCAAGACAGAGAAACAGCCATGAAAGAAAAAGTTGATTAAACTTCATCAAAATGAAAAACTTCTCATCCAAAGACACCATTAGCTATTTTTAATTACTATATATACATATAAATGTTCACAATAAGACGTTTAAAAAAAGAAAAGCCACCACCCAAGGACAGCGAGGTTTCCCCAGTTCCCAATCTAAATAATCTTTTCAGGCCCTCTGGTCTCACTCCACTTTATCCCACACGGGACAGTGCTCACTCCTACCCTCGCCCACCAATCCGATTCGACATCATGACGACAACCACCTCTCACATGTCAAGGGCATCAGAGGGAGACTCACCTGTCTTGAGCCTCCTGAGAATAAAGGGCCGGGCATTGGATGCGATAAGAGATTTTCTTGCTTCAAAACAGGGTTAGCAGGGCGTTTGGGACTCTCTTGATTGAGAGATTGGAGGATGTCTGGCGCACTGACCTTCTGGAAAAGAAATCACAAAGTTAATAGTACAGTCTGCGCCTCAGTCTGACCTTGTTCAAATGCGGTGACATCAGCAAGTGCAGCCTGCTGCCAGCATCTACTGCCGGTCACAAACTCCCGGGTGCTGAGCAAGGGGCACCCTTCCGGCGGGCAAATGCGCATGCGCACGCCCGCGGGGCCTCAGGCCAACCTCATCAGGCTTCGGATGTTCACAAACAGAAATGGGTGGGTTGCCTATGGATTAGTAAAAGTCTTCAAGACATTGAAGTCCACGTTTTGGGCTTAATAATGACCCTGGCATTTAATCACATGAAATATCATATTCACCGAATAGGCAGAGTTTTAACTCAGAAAAACAGGGACAAAATCAAAATATATCTCTAAATCTTATAAAAATACTTCGTATAAGAAGTGAGCACTTCTGTAATGTATACAGCTGTGCTCTCCAATATGGTAGCCACTAGCCACAGGTGGCTGTTTAAATTCAAGAAACAATTAATCGACATCAAATAAAATTACTAAATTCAGCTCCTTGGTGGTACTTGACATGTTTTGAGGGCTCAGTAGCCACACGTGGCCGTCGCCAGGGAGCTCTGCCAGTGCTGGTACAGAACAAGAACCATGGCAGGCGAGGTGGGAGGACTCTTTCCAGCTGAAGATAGAAAGTTTCTGAATCAAGACTTTTTTTTTTTTGCTGGCGTAGAAGTAGAACTTGAACGTACAACAGTCACACCACAGTGCTAATTTTCAGGAATAAAAAACTAAGTGAGAGGTGTAGAGAAGAAATGAAAAAAAGGACCGCCTCCAAATCATTGTCTCTGCCCTCACTTCCTCCCCAGGACATCAGCTCAATTCCGTCGGACATCGGTGAAGCAGCGCCACATCCAAACCCACCTCCCAAGTCCTGGGCACAGGGCTTAATGTAAACAACCGGGTATCGGAAAAATACCCAGGCCGGGCTCGGCCGGTAAGCCCCGCTCTGAGCAAAGTCTAATCCCAGCAGTTGAATCTCCCGGGGCCATCAGAAAGGTCGATTCTCCTTCACGCTGAGGACCAAGTGCTTTCATGGTTGAAACCCAAAGATGCTAGGTCCCTTCTCTGGCTGCTCAGCCTTTGAGGCATGGCCAGCAGGTGGCGCTGTGCAGGGGGAGCGCCAGGCCCTGGGGCCTGGGTGCAGCTGGGGTTAGGGGAGGATTTTTTTTAGATTTCAGGTGGTGATAAAACATCACATAACACAGAAGTACACAGAATGAAATGAAGTCCGCTCCACCTCTGTCCTCGGTCCCGCTGCTCAGACATAGCACTTATCAGGTTTTTTTTGTTCCTTCCTGGTTAATAAGTGTATGATTTTATGGTGCACACAGATCAACCACAGATCAACAGGAGGCACAGGAAAATCCCCCGGAATGCACACGAAACCTCAAAGGACATGTAGGAAGAATCCGTTTCTTGAAGGACCCTGGCCCAGCCACCTCAGTGAACGTTTTCAGAACACGCAGCTCAAATTTAAGTGACACAGAAGAGATCCTGAGCTGTTTTCTCAGTTAACATCCTGGAGTCACCACGTGGCTTTAAGAAAATCGCCTACTATTTCTGTGCCTCACTGTCGCCGCCTGCAAAGCAGCACCGACATCCCCTCCACTCAAGGGCACGGCGCCGTGTGCCCAATGCGGGCAGGACGCGCTGCGGCGTTCCAGCGAAATGTGGGCCCCATTTCCATGGGCTCGCTGGCCAAGGCAGGCGTCACTGCAGTCTGACAAACGTCCTACTGAAGGATGTACTCTTCATACTTCAACCCAGTAATCATTTAGCACGTGTAGATCACACCATGACTGCCAAGGCCTTTGTAAACAGCGGCTAAGTTGCTCCTTAAAACAGCCATATCCTCTAGTAAGTGGGCACAGACATACCTGCAAGAAGTTGTGAGTGTGCCCAGCCAAGAGCGTGGTAGTGGCGCGGGTGCTCACAGGACAGAGAGGGGCCCCCGCAGCCGTGGCCCCTCCTCCTCCCGTCCTTGAGTTCCCTGGTCCCATCGGACAACCCTGCAGATGCCTGGCAGGCTGTTCCAAGTGCACACGCAGCTGGCAGGGGGACCCCGCAGGTGCTGGGTTAGGTCCGCTTTCAGAAGCCAAAAGCGAAGTGCGGGGATGCTTGGGATGTCCCATCACGTGGCAATGATGTCAGAACTGGGAAACAGGCAGGTGCCCACACTTTGCTGGCACCTCTCCTGGTAGATGCTCCTGGTGTGGCCCCTGTAGCGGGCTCTACCTGGCCTTGCCCCTTCCTACCATGTACACCCTCGGCTGTCTCCCTGCCCCAGGTCCTCATCTTTGATGGGACACTAATAACACATATCTCGTGGGGCTGTTTTAAACCTGGGGAATGGGGCCTGGTACACCTTTGACCCCTTGTGTTAGCCTCAGAGGCTCCATCCCGTCCAGACGAGGGAGAGAACCATGTGTGCGTCCAGAACCATCTTTCTGGACCCTTCTCTTCAGCAGCACCTCCCATGCCCTCCTTGTGTGGGGCATATGATGTAGACATGAAGAGTCTGGAACCTGGAATCACACAGACCTGGGTCTGCTCCTGGCTCTGCCTTCATGAGCTCTGTGACATTAGACCGGCTGGTTCACCTCTCACTAACACTCAGGTCCTCGATCCGTATCACGGAGGAATGCTGTCTTTCTCGGGGTTCTTGCAAGACTGACGTGTGGTAAGCATGGAACAATCGCCGCTGTTGCCCCCAGAACTCAGCCCTCCTGGAGTGCGCAGTAACCTCTCCTGTCTGCTGAGGCAGGGACACCGCCAGACGGGGCTGGCCTGTGCCCAGGCAGGCCGGCAGGAGCACGCCTGTCTGCACTTTGGGGTTGCAAAGGCCTTCTGCACGTGTGTCCACGCTCCAGAACCCGTGCCTACAGTGCGGTCCAACGGCCAGCAGTGCCCAAGCTCGTTAGAAATGCCTCTGAGATTCTGCATCTCACACCCGCCCCGGATCGACTGAGTCGGAATCTGCTGCCCAGCTCCCCAGCGACGCAGGACACCCTGAAGTGGAGAATCACTGCTCCAGAGTCCGGCCTCCAAACCAAAGCTGCCCACCACTTTCTGGTTACTTAACTAGGGTCATGTGACATAATCTCTCCAAGCCTTGGTTTCTCTAAATGTAACAGAAGGGAACGTGGAGCTGAATACCTGCCTCATGGGGTGGTGTGAGGACAGAATGAGCTAGTCCAAGTAAAGCTTTTAGTGCAGAGTCTGGTGCTGGCGATCTAGACCCTCTATTTGGGTAACTTAGATAGCAATTCAGATTCCATATTATCTCGGGGGTCCTTACAAGAAGCCGGTGCCCTGTCAGGACAGGGGGCAGCCTGAAGCTCGGGAGCTCACGGGCCCTGCCCAGGGTGGAGGGGAGCTGAGGAGGGCAGGACTGGAAATCTGGAGAGTGTGTATAAGTCAGGAGAGTGAGGCTGACCTCCATCCTTTGCCTAAAGCACAGTCTGTCCGCGGACCTCTTGGATGGAGTCACAGAGAAGTGGGACCCATCCAGCCAACCAGCGCAATAATGTCAGCCCAGTCGACAACCAGCACCTGCCGGGTCACCTCTGCTGGACTAGCACCCAGGGTTTCTGATCTAAAGCATCTCAGGCTTGGGAACCCCGGTGGAAAGCCAGAGCAATTCTCTCCCCAAAAGTCCGTCCTAGGTGACACCTCTCCTGTGGTTCAGAGACCGGGAGAGAGTCTCCCTCGTGGTTGTGTCGGGTCACACAGCATTGGTTTCAGCCTTGACAGAGACCAGGGCGGGTTTTACGCAGAGGATGTTGGAAGCAGGAAGGAGGACTCCTCTGGACTCTCGCTGAGGGATCTGCTGACCTTGGTGTGGCCTGGTGGTCTCAGCCCTGCAGGGGGCCCTTTGCCTGGATGTGGCCCTGAAGCCAGCAGGGAGCTCTGGGGACAAGAGGAAGCCCCAGGGCTCAGAATTAGGCTGGAGCCTCCCCCTGTTCTGAACTGTTTTCCGAATTGACCTTGGATTCTCACCTTCACTTGGCTTCTAAACAGAGAGGGCTTTACAATGATGGCTTTCAGACTGCTTAATGTTGTGTTATAAAAGGAAAGGAAAGATAAATCTCTGGAGAAAATAGGCTAGAGAGCAATTTTGCAGCGGCCTGGTGGCCTTGGGGAATACCCTGGTGGTGACATTGATGGCGGTGTCAGACTGGCTCCTTCTCTCCGCCCGGCTCGCACCCTGCACGGGGATCGTGCTCAGGAGCTGCTTGTCAGAGGTCATGTCGTTCTGGGACTTGGAGAGCTCTAGAAGACAAATACAAAGGGTGACAGGTGGACGCACACAGCTTTGCCGAGACCGGGGGGCCCTCCTTGGGGAGCCCTTCAACTGCACAAGGAGGGGCCTGGGAGGGCAAGCGAATGAAGGAGCGAGAGTAGCGTGTACCCAACACCAAGCTCCGGGCCCTGGGGGAGCACAGACAAACCCAGGAGTCCCCAGACGCTGCCATTGCGGTCTGCACAGGGCAGAGCAGCTGGATTCCTAAAAGGCGACTGTGGGACCACCGCCCCTGTGGGCTGAGGGCCACCCTCAGGGCAGGAGTTACAGGAGGACCTTCCGGACCAGCCTGTCTTGCGCCTGAGCCACACACGTGTCAAGGGTACAACTGTCCAAACACAGGGAAGGCAGCCTAACCAACCAGCCGGCTTTTTAGGGGTTCCTTATGAAGATTTCACAACGCACTACAACTTTTTGAAGTTTTGAAGAGAGATATCCTTGTAACTATTTCAGTAAGCAACACCTGAGAAGTTGACCTTACGTTGGGTTGGTTTTGCCATGAAACAGCGGCCTGAATGAAGGCGGACAAACACCCCCCAGTGAGAGCCAGCTCAGAGGCGGGGCCCACCCCAGCACTGCCTGCCTTTTCCCACGAGGCCTTTTCCCTCTCGAGCAGTGACCTTGAACTGTCTTTGGAGCCGTGCTGCCCACAATGATGCGGCTCATGTCATTTCAGATGTTCTAGGGGTGGCATTTAAAGAAGGAAAAGGGAAAAGGTGAGATAATTTTAATGTTATATTTCATTTAATGAAATATATGCACATATTGCTAAAATATATAATTGATCTTAAAGTTATTAATAAAATTTTAAACTAAGTTTTTAATACTAAGTTTCCAGAATCCGGTGTGTGTTTTACTTTTCACGCGGGCAGGCCACTTTCATGAGCCTCCTGTGGTGGGAGCCCCTAAGCCAGACTGCGCTGCCCAAGAGCCCCAGAGCCCTTCAGTCTCCTGAGCGCCCCCTGGAGGGGGTGCTGTGTGGGAGAGGCTGTGCCTCTAGAAGGTGCTGCAGAGAAGTCGGCCTTGGTGTCGGGGGGCAAAGACGGCTGCCACAGTTGGAAACCGTGTCGCAGGGCCCAGCCGAGTTACAGGGTGATTTTAAACCTCCAAGCTCTGTTAGCCAACAGGCCATGAAATTCGACTGCTCCCCATTCTGAGCAGAGGGGCACAGACTGCCGCAGGACACAGTCACCTCTCTGCTCATCTGAAAGGCAGCTTTTACTTTGATTGGCTTCATGAAACAGCTCAGAAGGGCTCATGGGAAACACCGAGGACTAATTCAAATCAAACAATAAGGCTGCCCCAGGCCAGGTACTACACGGAGACAACCCACATGCGGCTGCAGAGACAGCCGATGAACAGAAGCAACACAGAAGCATCGAGAGAAAACGGATGCCCAAGACATCGCTCCCACTAGGTGCTTCTCCAGGTGCCTGGGCTGCTCGGCTCACCTCCAGAGGCCTAAGATGGGGCCTGTGCATGGACTTCAGTTTTAAGATAAACAGGAAGTAATGTCCGAACAGAAAGAATGTTGAATGAACAAGACTTCTAAGCAGCAGTTCTGCGTTCCTTGCAATGAGCGTGATTACTGCTCACTGAAGGAAATTAATTTACCAAAGAGAAAAGGAGACCCAGCGAGTAATTTTAGGCAAATGACAGCGACAGGGCCCTGCCCGGCCTGAGGGGTCCTGTTGTCGGATTCACGGGCATCACACCACTCGGGTTTCACGTGGGTCCTGGGAGAAGCTGGGGTGGGGGCCGGTGCTGGCTGTGAGCTCCGTGCCCTGATGCGGTGACTGACTGGGGCAGGTGAATGCAGGAGTGGGGGGAAAACAGAGCCAGCCTAGTGAGCTGAAGGGGGTCCCCTCTCCCCCAGGGCCCCAGAGGTCTGCTCTGTGGGTGGAGGGGTGAGGGACGGGGGGCTGTATCTTTCCCCAGAAGCCGGAGACAGAGAGAGGGGCCCTGCCACAGCCTTGGCCCATGGGCTTGGCTGCCCCAGGTGGTGCTGGGAAGGACACGGGTAGGAGCATCCACTTACTTTTCATGTGGGTGGTCACGGACAGAAACAGATTTTCCACGGACTTATTAAATCCTTTAGGCTGCCTGAGCTCCCGTAACTAAAACAGAGACAGGAGGGGAGAGAATGAGAGTTATGTGGAGCGACCTGTGTCCGCCCCAGCGGCCTCCAGGCTGCCATCTCCCCGACACCGCAGGCAGGTGCAGGGGCGTGCATGTGGGTGCACTGGGCGTGGGAGCTGGGGGTGCATGTGAGGCTGCTGTCCTCCTGAGTCAGCTTTTCTCCTCTGAGCTTTGACGCTGTGTTAAAAGGAGGAGCTTCATCAAGGGGCAGTCGACAAGGAAATAACGAGCTCTGAGAAATAGTGACTGACATCTCCTTGTCTTAAAGAGTGTCCCCGAGCAACCTGCTTCTTCACCCTCATGTCGCAGCCACGCAGAGTGCGTGTGTGACAGGGTTGACAGTGGTGCGGCACAAGGGGACTGGCCTGGAGCCACGGGTTAGTTCCGCCTCCAAAAGCGGAGGGAGAAGAAAAAGGGAGAGAAAACAACAGAAAGAAAATCACTTTCCTCTGCAAGTCTCATCCATCCATCTGTCTGTCTATCCATTCATCCATTCATTCATCCATTTGCCCATCTATCCATCCATCCATTATCCAACCATCCATCCATGTAACCATCCAGCCAGCCACCTGTCCATCTATCCATCCATTTGTCCACTCATGCATTCATTCATCCATCCAATCCGTCCGTCTGTCTGTTCATCTGTCTGTATATTTATCCATCCGTCCATATGTCCTGAACACACTGGTGCTCAAATTGCTTTGGAGAATTTAAAATCTCAAGGAGGAAGTACAGCAGGATTTTGAAGGTATATTTCCTCTCGCCAGGAAAGGCATATGCCCTTCTATGTATACAGTCACTCCCTTGCATTCACAGAACGCTAATAGTAATGAAAATAACCAAGGCTGCACGTCTCCATGGCACTTTCGTTTGCAAGCACCGGCAGAGGAATCGTTCCTTTCGTTCCTCACCCCAGTCATTGAGGGGAAGCCAAGTGAGTGTAACCAGTCCCAACTCCAAGGTGGGAACCCAGGGACACCCCCAGACCACATGGTTAGTTTCTTTGGACAGAAACAGTCCTGGCCTACGCCCGCACCTGCAAACAGTCAGAAGACACACACATCTCCTGAGGCGCCCACTCTCACAGCCCAACCTCCCAGCCCCCCTTTCTTCCTGGGGAGGCCCCCAAAGCGGGCACATTACCCTGCCAGGGCTGCTGCTGCACCAGCTTTCACTGAGCGGAGGTGGGGTGGGAGGAACCACAGAAATTTTGCTGCCAAGGAAAAATACAGGAATGAGCACTGGGTATAAACGAGGTAAGAATGTCTTATAAACACACAAGATTCATCTCAGCCTATAAGTCAGGTTCTCTACCTTTGGTGTTTTGTTTTTATTTCCTCGTTTTTTAGCAGGACCCCCCTTGGACCTGCTGCCTGGTGAAGGGCATGAAGTCCCGGGACCTGAATGGAACTGAACAGCATGCAAGCCAGCAGCCGGTGTACCACGCTACCCGCGTGTTCCGCGACAGCTGGCATGCTCAGGGCCCAGCTGGCTGCTCTGGAATCCAGACGCCAGGCGTACAGTGTTCCGTATGGACTTGCTTGTCTTCTCAGTGGAAACCACCCAGGAGGGAGCGCCCGAAATGTCACAGGTGTAAAAATCGACCACGAGAAGAATTACTGGGGTTGGCCAGAGAGTGTGTTTGGTTTTTTCTGTACGATGGCTCTGGTAGTGCTTAGTTGTCTTTAACTTCATTAGAAACAATTTTGTTAGATTGCATTGTGACAGCTGTCATATCAGCGTGCATTTAAAAAAAACTTACCAACATTGGCGAATTTTTGTGTAGCCATTTTAGTATTGAAATTGGAAGAAAACATTTTCAGCATATTATGCTTTATTTTTTCAAGAAAGGTTGAAATGTAGAAAAAAGATTTGTGCAGTGGATGGAAAAGGTGCTGTGAATGACCAAATGTGTCAAAAGTGGTTTGAGAAGTTTCTTGGTACTATTGACATTTTGGCCAAATAATTCTTCGCTGTGGGGCTGTCTTATGCATTGGGAGGCGTGAAGCAGCACCCCTGGCCTCTACCTACTAGAAGCCAATAGCAGGAGATAGCTGACATACTCAAAATATCCAAATCAACCAAGTTATTGGTGAAAATGAAGAATGCATCTTTTATTTTGAGGAAAAAACTAAACGGACTTTTCGGCCAACCCAGTAGAAGCTTGCGTGAAAAGAAGTCAGGAAAAAGTGGGGGAGTAAAAAAAATGAAAAAGTCCTGAGATTGGAAAATCTCATCGTGGCCAAAAAACAACTGCTGGGGGAGGGCAGGGCTTCCAGTAACACTTAGTAAATTCAGAGGAACCAGGCGTGCGCGCACCGCCCGCGTCAAGAGCTCGAGGCGTGCGGAAGTCTGGGTAATAAAGTCAACACCGCTCTGGCCCTTCTTCAAGTCCATCGATGTTTATCCCACAGTGTCTCCCCGTGTCAGGCCTGGGCAAGATGCTGGAGAGATGAATGATTCATAAAAGCAAGGGCTGGGTTTAGAATTTCATTTACCATGCCATCAAAAATAATATTTTGTTTTCTTATGACACTTCAGGAGAATTTAAGAAACAAAATGTTTAGTGAGAAAATACTACGCTAGCTTCTAGAAGGCTTTTCGTAAGAACTTGGAAATATCTGTTTCAATTTTTTCCAGGCACTTTATCATTAAAAAAAAAAAATTACATTCCAGAGCGGTGACCTCTGAAAGTCAAGAGACCCAGCACTCCTCGAGCGGGGCCTTCCTGTTCCAGGGCCGGCGGGCCCTGAACCGCCTGCCTTTCTACAAAACTCACCTCAGTTTCTGATAAGATTGCAAGAGCTTTGCTCCCACTGTCTCGTGTCTGCCTGCAAGAGATATCAGTAAAGGTCAGCATTAGTAAGAATATAACTCAGAGGGTGCAAATACAGGAAGTAGTAAATTAAAGGGATTATTTTTCTAATATCATTTCTTACAACGGAAACGTAAGATACTGGGCTGACAACGGTGCCGTGAGAGTAGATCGCGGTGATGGCTGCATAACTGTAAATGTGCAGAAAACCATTACTCACGTAAAGAGGTGAGTGTGATGCTACGTGAAGTCTGCCCCACTGAAGCCACTGTCACACCCCCCCCCCGACACACACACGGTAAGAGGCCCTAAGCGCTAGGAATAGCAGCTTTTATTAACAGTCGGTGTTGGAGTCTATTTTCTAAATCTGGAGAATTTGAAAAATAGTTCAGGTTGCCAAGCTTCTCTTTGTTCTTTGGAAATAGTTTATAACTGAATGACTACATTCCTTTAAAATGTTCCTTGTTCTGGAGATTAAATTAATCTTTTAAAAAATGTAATCTACTTATTTCTAGCCAGAGAGACTAACAATTTCCTAAACAAGGCGGCATCTAATATAGTGCTCTTTTTGTTTAGAGGAGAGGAGATTTATGATGTATTAAGACCCCAAAATAAAACTTTGAGTGTTCGGAGTTGGGTGGCCACAGCGTTTCCTGGCCCAGGGCAGGGGGGGAGGCCCGCCCGCCCAGCTCCCCGGAGGGCCCGCACTGCCGAGCCTGGAGCCACCCAGCCTGCCGTCCTAGGAAGTCCATGTAGCTCCTGCCTCCCTTGTTCTGGAGGTTATCATCCATTCCAAAGAAAGGCTGGTATTCGACTCCTCTCCATAAGACAGGAGGGAGGGCAGAGCTAGAATCAGGACCTGCAGGAGGTTTGTGAGGGGGGCGGACAGCATCTGATACTGAGCTGGGAGGCAGCTGTCCCCTGACCCGCCAGCCAACCCTCACCTGTGCAGCCCCAGGGTCCCAGCCACCACCTCAGATTCTGAGCCTACCTGCTGGAGCACATTTTTCTGGGGTTCCTGGCAGTGACCCTTAGATTCTAAAAGGGGGCTGTGTGCCCTCCGCCTGGTGAACACGTGCTCCCGGAGACAGAGCAAACTGGCAAAGCCAGCTTGCAGTGGTAAAGCCGCCCCTGCAGGGGCCCTGGGGAAGAGAAGGTCTAGGCCAGAGGGAAAAAGACAGCCAGCCACCCCTGCTGCATCGCGGTGGTCGGGACAGCAGAGGAAAAGATGGGAAAGAGGAAAACGTAGCGACACTGTTTATTCAGCCTGCCCTGGGCAACAACACAGAACCCAAGGCACAGTGAGTCCTGGCCCTGAGTCCTGCGGTAGTCGGGCTGTGTCATGGTGCCCTGCGGCTGCTCTGCCCTCCTCCTCATCACCATCGTGACTCTGGACTGTCTGCTACAACAGCATCCCCAAGGCACAGCCATCAGAGGTACAGCTGTCCCCGCAGGTGCAATGCCACCACTCTACCACCTGAGGCCCTCCAGGGGCCCTACTGCCTTCTCCGGTCCGAGCCCTGCCGGGTCCGAGCCCTGCGGGGCAACCCTGGGCCTCCACGCCCTACCTGGGCTCCCTCTGAGGCTTGCTTCCCACTTCCTGCAGGCCTTGTCTTTCTGCTCCAGCAACAGAAGAGCTTCTTACTGCCCTCCTCACCCTGGGCCTTGCTTACTTCCTCCTATTCACCCCCACTTCCTCTCGTGCTAATTGCCCCTGTGCTTCCACCTCCGGCTGTGTCTCCACCTTAAACCTCAGCTTAGTCCCCCAGACTGCCTCATTTCTGAATACCCCACCTGAGGCCCAGGGAAGGCCTGGTTCCCCAAACTGGCAGTGGGTGGGGGAGGAACAGCTCTTTGCTGCCCCCTGCTGTGGCACCCTTGGGCCTGTGGGGTGGGCGCACCCTTTTTGTGAAGGTCAATAGTAAACACTCTGTCCCAAGTTCTTAACTGCTCTGCGATAGCAGTCACAGACAATATTAAAGGGCGCTGTGCTGATAAAACTTGTGGACATTGAAATTTGCATTTCATATACTTTGCGTCACAAATATTCTTTTCACTTTTTGGACATTTAAAAATGTGAAACCCATTCTCTGCTCACAGAATGTACAAAAACAGGCAGAGGAACAGGTCTGGTGGGCAGGTCCTCGTTGGCCCCTCCTCGTTGCTCCTCCGGGTGTGGGGCGGGGTCTCCCCAGCACCAGCGGGGGCTGGGCAATGATGTCAGGCCCCTCCCCCCAGCCCTGCAGGATCCGAATCTCCCACTGAATTCCAGAAGCTCCGCCCATGCAGCGCTGTCCACTTCACCGTTTATTTCCCTTTTTCTTCTCTTCTATTCCTCAGTTGTTTCTTACCAGCAGCTTCCTTAAACAGCAGTAAATATTGACTTTTGTTAACATTTTTTAATAAATTCCTGTAACTACTGGGAGGAACTGCTCAGAGAAGGGTGTCCCTCCTTATTCTTACAGAAAAATATTCTTTTTTTTTTAAGATTTTATTTATTTATTTTTAGACAGAGGGGAAGGGACGGAGAAAGAGAGGGAGAGAAACATCAATGTGTGGTTGCCTTTCATGGGCCTCCTACTGGGGACCTGGCCTGCAACCCAGGCATGTACCCTAACTGGGAATCGAACCAGCGACCCTTTGGTTCGCAGCCCGCACTCAATCCACTGAGCTACACCAGCCAGGGCTCTTATAGAAAAATATTCTTATAGAAAAGAATATCTGTGGCCCCTCAGAGGTGGGCTGCTTGGCAGAAACCCTCCGTCCTCCTCTGGCTGCCTCGTTAAGGAAGCGGCTTTCCTGGGCACAGAGCTGCAGCAGGGCCGGTGAGAAATGAGGGTCCCGGCCACATTCGGAAGGCCCCTTGGACACTTACGAGCAGCTGACTGCACAGGGTCATCACCAGGTGTCATCCCAATGTTATAAGGGAAAACCAAGGCTCAGGGACCCAAAGTCACAGCTTACGAATGACACCACTTCTTGCCTAAAAGCCACAGGAGGTGGGCGGGACTGTGCCCAAAGCGAAATGGGGTGACCGGTGCATGGGGGCTTTACATTCTACTTATGCTCACGTTTAAAAGTTTCAGTACTGAAAAGAAGGGGGAAACAACACACATGTAAGCGGACGACAGAGCACCTGGAAACTGCCCCCGCACGTCCCTCTGGGTGATGCTGCTCCAGGGGAAGGGGGAACGGCACTGCGATGACCCGGCCCGACCCTGGCCCTCGCAGGGGGCTGAGGGGCCTCACGTGCTGCCCCGTGGGAGCTGGGTGGTGAGTCTCCTTCCCAGACACGGCCCCTCACTTCCCCTCCTACTGTCGGTCCCCAAGCAGCCCGCCCTAAGGGGAATCACACCTTGGCAGCAGCAGAGCTAATGGAGCTAATGGCCCACAGCCCTCCCTGCGCTGGTGCCTGTGGAGCAGAGCAGCACCCTGGGTAGGAAACCAGACCCTGGAGGCCCAGGTGTGGCCCAGAGCAAGGCGCAGGCAGCATCCCCACACGGAGCCTCCCTGGGGAATGTGCCAACGGGCCCCTTCCTCAAGGTGGCTTACGTTCGCTCCTAGGGGTTGACTGTAACACTCATATGTCTGAACAACACCTTGCACTGCACCTTCCAAAGAATCACCGCGATGCACACACAGATGCAGGGTGTCGGTGCCGTGAACAGCACCCTCGCAGACGCGGCTCCTTGGTGCGGTGCCCAGCCCTGCGTGGCTCGCAGTGCCAGTCCTGAGGGCTGGCCCCCACTGGCACTTGAGGCTCCTCCCCCTTGCTGGAAACAGCTGGATGAAACGAGGGGTTGGCGGCGGGGTGGACAACTGCAGTGGACAGCATCCCAGCTCTCTAAACCAATCTTTGGCTCACACATGCAACATGGAAAGTCTCTCAAAAATTTTGACCTCGAAATCCCTTGTCATGTAAAGAATCACGATGTGCTGCCCTGACCGGTTTTGGGTCTGGACTCCTGAGCCTTTCTAGGTGTGTTTTCGTCCTTAGAGACGTTTCGAGCTTAGAGAGCACGGGTGCCAAGGCGCTGCCCCGGGAAAGATCAGGCCCACACCTAGGGATCAGCAGCTGGCGCCTCCCAGAGCGCCGGAGGTCAGTAACACAGATTTACAATCCTGTTGGTGGCAGCATCTCTCCTCCGGGACCCCCAGCTGCCAGACACGGCTCTTTGCTTAGCTGCAAGAGGGAAAAGTAACTTTTCCCTTTAATTAAGCTCCCTACAGTCTACCAGCAAAAATTCTGGATGGCTCCGTGTGAATAACAACCACCGAGCGCTGGGCGGGGGCTCTCCCACATGGGTGCATGGGAGAGTGGGGGGCTTGGGCCCAGGTTTACTGGGTGCCTGGGACAGTGGGGTGTGAGCTGTGCTTCAGCACCCTTTGATTTTCTCTAAAAAGTCAATGTGGGTTTTAGGAGTTCTCTCTCCTGAAGATTCTGGATACTAATCCTCCATCGGGTACATGATTCGCAAACGTTTTCCTCCATGCCATGGTGGCCTTTTTACTCTGCTGGCAGTGCCCTCTGATGCACAAATGTTTTCCACTTTGATCAAGTCCAGCTTGTCTATTTTTTCTTTTGTGGCTTGTGCCTTCTGTGTCATAACTAAAAAAACATTCTCAAAGTCAATGCCACCTTTCCTCCTATGTTTTCTTCTAAGAGTTTCATAGTCTTAGGTCTTTGCTCCATTTGGAGTTAATGTTTTTATATGGTGGTAGGTGATCGGCCAACTTCGTTTTTGACTTAGGGGTACGCAGCTTTTACAGCATCATTTATTGAAAAGACTACCCTCTCCCCATTGCGTGATATCGGCAACCTTGTCCGAAATCCTTCAATTTTATATGCGAAAGTTTTTTCCTGAGCTCTGGATCCTATTCTGTCCGTCTAGATGGCTCTCTTTTTGCCAGGGCCACACACTGCAGCTCCATAGTGAGCTTCGAAACCAAGAAGTCAGTCCTGCGGCTTTGTTCTTGTTCAAAGAACAAACAAAACAGCCCAGTTCAAAAATGGGCAAAGGACTGTAACAGACAGCTCACTAAAGAAGACGTACACAAGACCAATTAGCCCCGGAAAAAAACGTTCGACGTCACTCACCAGTAGAGAAATACAAATCAAAACCACAATGGAACAGCCCCTGTGAAAACGGTATGAAGTTTCCTTGAACAATTACACATAGAACTACTACGAGACCCAGTAAGACTCCTTCTGGGAAGATGTCCGAAGGAGATGAAATCCGTATCTGCACTCCCACGGCACTGGCCACAGAAGCCAAGCCACGGGAACAACCTGAGTATCTACTGGCAGATGACTGGATAAAGAAAACGTGATGGAATACGTTTCAGTCCTTAAAACAAGGAAATCCTGCCCCATCAACAACACGGATGCACCCTGAAGGTATCACAGCAAGTGAAATGCATCAGACAAAGACATACGCTGTGCGATCTCACTTACGTGGGGGATCTAACGACATTGAACTCTATCGCAGAAACGGAGAGCAGGAAGGCGGCTGCCGGGGCTGAGGAATGGGAGAGGTTGGTCTGAGGTTGGTCTGAGGTCACAGACTTCCCGTAAAAAGATGAGTGAGTCCTGGGGTCTCGTGGATAGTGACCTCGGTGACTCCAGTTGACAACACCGTACTGTACACTTGAAAGTTGCTGCAAGAGGAGTGCATTCACGTTCTCCCCACAACAACGGCAGAACGGGAATTACGTGAGGGGAAGGAGGTGTCACTAAACCTGACAGTGTGAAACATCTTGCAATATGCACATGTACCAAATCAGCAAAAAAAAAAAAATTCATATACAGATTAGAATAAATATCAGGTTTGCCAAACACATACGTGCCAACTGAATGACTAAGACGGCCACAGTGAGATGCCACACCACACCCGTGGGATGGCTGTCACAAGTCACAAAACAAAGTGGAGCAGTTTTGCACAGATCTGGAAAGACAGGCCCCCGTGTGCACCACCAGCAGGAACGTGACATGGGGGCCGGTAGAGAAAACTGCGCGGCGGCTCCTCCCAAACTGAAACACAGAGTCACTGTTGGTCCAGCATTTCCATGCCTGGGTAGAAACACAAAAGAATTGAAAGCAGGGACTCGAACGGATGTTTGCACATCAACGTTCATAGCTGCACCATTCACAATAGACAACAGGAAACGACACAGGTGTCCCTGACTGAGGAGTGGATACACAAAATGCGGCACATACAGACAAGAGAGTATCAGGCAAGCCCCGGCTGGTGTGGCTCAGTGGGTTGAGTGCTGGCCTGAGAACCGAAAAGTCTGTGGTTCGATTTCCGGTCAGGGCACATGCCTGGGTTGCAGGCCAGGTCCCCAGTTGGGGGTGTGTGAGAGGCAACTGATCAATGTATCTCTCACATATCGATGTTCCTCTCCTTCTCTTCCCCCTCCCTTCCCCTCTCTCTAAAAAAAAATATATTTTTTTTTAAATAAAAATAAGCCACAGAGAAAACTTTTTAAAAATATATCATTCAGGCTCAAAAAGAAATGAAATTCTCATACATGCTAAAACATGGATGGACCTTGTAGACAGGAAAATAACAAAGATACAAAGGGACAAACATGCCACGTCCCACTTACAGGGGAAGCTAGAGCGATTAAGTCCACACAGCCAGGAAGTCGGGTGGGCGCCAGAGGCGGGGAGGGAGGGCGGCTGGGCGCGCAGGGGGCGCGGCTGCTGTGGGATGGGGGCGGACTGTCAGTCTGGGAAGAGGAAAAGGTTCTGGAGACCGAAGGTGGTGACGGTGGCAGAACAAAGTGAATGGACTTAAAGATACTAAACGGCACACTTAAAAAAATGGTAAAATAGTAAACGTAGATGATGTATATTCTACCACTACAAGAAAATAAATGTGGAGTTCTTAAATTCCAAATGATTTCTTATTTAAGTATATATGTGTTTGGTCTTTGAAAAAACGTATTCATGTAAAGACATAGTTTAATGTCCAATTGTCAGGGTACTCCCTGGAAACAGCCCTGTCAGTCATTTGGTCTAAATATATGAACATGTGACTTCTTAACTCAGAAATCCTATTCTGTTCAATTATTTCACTTCGGTTTTCCCATCCTGTTCACTTTAATGGGAAAAATAATGATGTCACCAAAAATTTGTTGCAGTTCCATCTGGAGCAGAGAGCAGCAAATGTTTTCGGTGAAGGATCAGCAGAGAATTTTAGGCTTGCCAGCTGTACGCGCTCCGTTGCAGCCACCTGACCACCGCATTGCCCGAGTGGCCACAGACAGAAAGGAGAGAGCATGGCCATGTTCTAATAAAACTTTATTCAGAAAAGCAGATGGTGGGCCAGATTTGCAGTTTGCCCACCCCCAATAAAGCAGGGAGTGTTACGTAAAATAAAATAGTGACTCGCCTAATAACTGGGTCATTTAATCTTGGTTTTCCCTCCAGGTCAAAAGTCACAGATCAAAACCCAAAAGAAGCAAGTGGAGAGTGAGGTGGCCATGACAATTCAGGACCGAAGATGTAGACTGCCTGAGGTGGCCTCATCCCCCAGTGGTGACAAATGGGGCACAGAGGACAGTGGGAGAGAGAGAGACAAAGAAACAGACGGGGACCAGAAAGCGTCAGGGAGACTCCAGTCTCCTGGTGAGATATGTGAGATTACACACACACACACACACACACACACACACACACACGCGCGCACACGCTGAATCAGTGTATTCTAAGGGCCCTGGAACATCTAAGCAACTCAGTTTTTGAGTTGCTACTTTGTACAAAGCCAACGCCATCATGAAATCAAACTGACTAAAATCAAGAACCTGCCCCTGGAAGGTTATCACCTGGAAAACACAAGGCTTGAAGGTCGAAGTCTTATTTCACTCATTAATCATAAGACCTGACTTGACAGTTGTTGTTCTAACCAGTTTGCTGGTGGGATGGTTTCTATTCCAGCCAGTTTGGATGGACTGGTCCAAAAGCTGTCGCAGCCCCGACAGGCAGTCCTGTCCACTGGGAAAAGCGTGTCCAGGGCACACCCCTCCCCTTGGGCGGGCTTCGCGTACTTTGCATTTCCTCTTAAGGAGAGCAGTGAGAAGGAAATATTCCACAAAGTAAGATGCCACATTTTCTTTAAAATAAGACAAAAGCACACACACAATTCTATGCCTGGGAAACACAGCTGAAGACCCCCTCTCGTGAAAGCAGGCACCCGAACAGGGGGCTTCAGCAGAGTGCTCTGCCGAATCATCCCTGCAGAGCCATCTGCCGAGTTCCGGGGCTGGGGGGTCTTTCCCGAGTCTTTACAGGAAGCAGACGGGTGATACGCACAGGGCCTCTGATGGAGCCACTGATAATTATTGCTTTTAACTCATGACCCTGAGTGTTTGAAGGCCACATAGCCAGCCGGTTGCTGTCCCAACAGCCCTGTGATCAGATGGACCGTATCTAAGCTGCCCATGTAGAAGAATAAAACTCTGAAAAGTCACTTGAAAGATTAATGACATGCGTTCCCGGGAGGAGGCAATAGTAGTTACTTCCCTTCGCAATGATTAGACAGAGTAGCGTCCTGGGTGGTTATGTAATGGGTCACTACCCACTATCCCAGGGCAGCATTCCCAGATTGTCTCATTTCCCCAATCGCAGCAAAGTAAAAGCCACCGTAGATTGTTTGTACATGACATCTGAACGGTTTAACTTGAAAAACTATTAGTATTGAACATATTAATATCATCATCTTTCTGCTTTTAAGCTCAAATACCAAGCAATAAAATGTCATGGTTGTAAAATACTGTAAAATATGAGCACTTACAGTAAGGAACCAGAAGAGGGCACTATCTTTACATGCTTAGCAAACACCAGGAGCACTATAATAAAGATCAGTTTTCATTTTCAATTTTCTAGGTATCAGTGATCAAGAAAATGACCATCGTAATTGTGTATTAATTTTGCTACTTTACCAGTGTCCTCAGACCTGAAATGCATAAAAAGAACTACTTAGGAACTTGTTAAATATACACTCTTGAGTCCCACCCGGTTCCACTGAGTCAGGAACTTTCCATTTAAAATACTTCACAGCTGACCCTGGGGCCAGGGTCCCAGAAGCCCTGTGAAAACCCTCTGTGTGCGGACTGTCAAATGCCTAAGGGCAGAGAGGCGGGAGATGACAATACCAGAGTGTCACTGACGCCCAAAGACACGCCTCCTACGTTTCCCGGTGCACCGCAGAAAAATCACAACTATAGCACAGAAGGAACTGTTTAAAGGCGGCAAAACTAAATACTGAATTTTAAAATCTTAGAGGAAAAAAAGCCAGTCTACAATCAGAAAAAAGAACTTTTTTAAGGAAAGTAAAATATTTAAAATGCTTTATGTACTATCTCCCTGCAAAATAAAGAATTTGGGTTCAGTTTTCTTGTTTTTTAATCTTCTTTAATGGTTGGAAAATTAGCACAACAAACTGCCATAATTAACAGTTAGTATTCTTCTTTGTAGTATTACTTATACCTTGTGCACTTTCCAGGACATTTTGGGAGCATTTATTTGAAATGGCACATATTCAGTAAGATCATTAAAATAGAGATAAGTAAAAGCATATTAAAAGTGGAATGACAGGACGCATTATGATTCCTGGAATTACTTTCATGGAACTCCAAATTTAGCTAGCTCTAGGTTTCTAAATGATGCCAAAAAGGAAAAGAACTGTAACTCTTCATTTTTAGTGCCTACCCGATGCTAAGCTCTGACGGTGGAAACTGCCACAGAGGACATCCCACTTCATCCCCAGCAGCCTGTCCTCACTTTTCCACTCACTTCCTCGTCTCTTCAGAGCCCCTGCTCTCAGGAGATGCACATCTGGTTGGACAGACAACCAAGGGCCACCGGGGAGCAGGGCAGCCTCCGTGTGGTACCCAGGTGATGGGGAGCCCTGGAGCTCTGGGCTCAGGTGCAGGGTGAGAGGTGTGCAAAGCCATGCAAACGGATCGCCCTGGGCTGTAAACCCACGGGAAAAGGACTCGCTGTGTAACAAATGGTACTGGAAAAACTGATGATTGGGAGGGAAAATTAGATCAGGCTTCTTCATGCATTGTAAAGACTTAAATGTAAATAAGATTATAAAAATTTGAAGATAAATGTGGATATCTTACCTATCATAGGATAAGGAAGATGTCTCTAAGCATGAAAGCAAAACAAAATTATGCAGAAGGTAGATTTGACTACAAACAAGAAAAAAATCTCTGTATGTCAAAAAAACATAAAGATGCACAGTACAAACTACATGACTGCAAAGGGCTAATAGCCTTAACATCTGAAGAACATCTAGAGAAAGTCAAGGTAGTAGAAATATTCAATCACATCAGTAGTTAGATGGATTCAAATTAAAATAACAATAAACCACTTTGGACTACCAATGTGGCTTTACTGCACTGACAAAGCCTGTTTCCAAGGGCAGTCCCTACTGGTGATACAGGCACATGCCTTCTGGAGGCAATGTTCCTGACGTCTCTCTTTCCTTCTCTTTCTAGAAATATCCACAGACATGCCAAACACTTAACTACAGCGAGGTTCACTGCACTTTATTTGCTATTTTAATAGTATTATAAACTGCAAAAAATGTAACAGCAAAACTGGAAATTCCCTAACTACCCAACAATAGTGATGATGTTTAAGGATAGGAAGATTGAGACTTCCGGTCAAGATGGCAGCATATGTAAACACAGCTCACCTCCTCTCACAACCACATCAAAATTATAACTACACTATTGAACAACCACCATTCAGAACCATCAGAAATCAAGCTGAATGGAAGTCCTACAACTACGAAATTAAAGAAGAAACCACATCAAGACTGGTAGGAGGGATGGAGATGTGGAACAGGCTGGTCCCACACCCACATGTGGCAGATAGAAATCGGGAAGGGTATCTTAGGAGCAAGGGGTCCCAGCACTACACCACACTCACCAGCTCATGGTTCTAGTGCCAGAAACATAAATATCCATAACTGCTGGCTGTAAATAACCAGTGGGGATTCAGGCCATGGAAGACAGAAACTTCTGGAGTCCCAGGCAGTTCCTTTTAAAGGGCCCTTGCTCAGACTCACTCACTCCCTCTGAGCTCCAGTGCAGAGGAAGCAGATTGAAGGGAATCAGAGACATATGGGGTGGAACTGAACTGTCCAGCATCAAGGCAAGAGATGGGGGGCAGCTTTCTCAAGGAGAGAAGGGCTGACAGAGGCCATTTTTCCTTTTTTGAGCCATCCCCCTGACAGAGCCACAGAGCTGGCAGCTGGCACCATACCTGAGATTCCATCAACCTGGCTCACACTGTTTACCCCACCCTGGCAATTCCCTGAGGCCTTGTCCCACCCAACTTTCAGGCCCACCCAAGCTATTTCCAGTGGCTTTTCCATGCAAATGGCTTGTCTTGGCCCATGCTTCAGATTTTCCTAAATTCTCTCAAAGAAGCAGCAACTGGCTTTAGCGAGCCCCTTACCTCTCACTAAGTTTCCCCAGGCCTGGCCTCACAAGTTCACAGCTTGACCCCACCTGGGCACCTCCAAACCCAGCACAAGTAGCAGCCGTCTGCTGATCACTTTGTAGCTTATACTGTGTGACCCTGGACAGAACACAGGCAGTGGTTGACCTTGGATGTGCCGATAGCAACCAAGGCTCCACTACAAGAGGAGGGTGTACTCAGCCCACATGGTGGGTGCACCTTGAGTACTCCGCCTGGGCGATAGGGAGGCCGTGCCACTGGACCCCACAGGACACCTACTACATTTAGACCATGTTACCAAGACACGGAGTCAAAGCAGCTCTACCTAATACACACGAACAAACACAGGGAGGCTGCCAAAATGAGGAGACAAAGAAACATGGCCCAAATGAAAGAACAGATGAAAACTCCAGAAAAACAACTAAACAAAATAGAGGTGAGCAATCTATCAGATGTAGAGTTCAAAACACTGGACACAGAGAGGTTTTTGATGGTTTCCAGATAGGAGGGGATGTCGGGGAATGGGTGAAGAGGTGAGGGGGTTAAGAAATACAAATAGGTAGTTACAGAACAGCCATGGGATGTAAAGTACAGTATAGGAAATGGAGCAAAGAACTTATATGCATGTCCCGTGGACATGAACAATGTTGAGGGGATTGCCTGAGGGAGTGGGGGCTGCTGGGTGGAGAGGGGCAATGGGGCAAAAATCAGGACAACCGTAATAGCATAAACAATGAAATATCATTTTAAAATAGGATAGGGAAAATGTTCTTTATAAGTTATTATGTGAAGAAATATCAGAATATGTCTGTATATAGTATATAGAATTTGATCCCAGTTATGCAGTTTGACTTCCATGAAATTTCCTCTGTTCATTTTTTTACCTAAAATGTACATGTTTACTCACATAGACACAAATATTCACCAAAGAACAGAACTGATATAAAACCAATTATTAACAGTGGTCCTCAGGGTGAAGTTGCTGTGTTTTTAACATTACTTGTAATGCTTCTCTTCACATTTCAGTTTTTAAGTGAGTACACACTACTTTACATTCAGAACAAAATCACAAATGTCATTGGAAATTGTGTCTGGAGGGATAGGCCTTCCTGGGGCCAGTGTGTGTGGAGAGGGTGGCCCAAACGCCGGGTAGTGCCGATGGGTACACTTCCCAGGGGGATTTGGCAAAATGTGTCCAAGCCTTTCAAGTGTTCACATTTTTGACCACTCCTGCTTCTTCTAAGAAGTTGCCTGAAGGAAAGAGACAGAGGTGCCAAGCTGCTTGCCACAGAGCTGTCAGCGACACCTGAGTCCGAGCCCCTGCGGCGTCTTACGCTATCGTCAACATATGTTGGAAGAAGTCTTAATAGCACAGGCAAAAGTTTACACTAAATTGAATTTTAAAAGCAAGCCAGAGCCCTGGCTGGTGTGGCTCAGTGGATTGAGCACCAGACTGCCAACCAAAGGGTCACTGGTTCAATTCCCAGTCAGGGCACATGCCTGGGTTGCGGGCCTAGTCCCCAGTGGGGGGCACATGAGAGGCAACCACACATTGATGTTTCTCTCCATCTCTATCTCCCTCCCTTCTCCTCTCTCTAAAAATAAATAAATAAGATCTTAAAATAAAATAAAATAAAATAAAATAAAAGCAAGACAGAAACTGATAGTCTGATCACAAACACAATCAATGGTTCCTACCTCCTGACATTCACACCTGCACCGTCCCCTCCCACCGCAGGGCGCTGCTGAGTAACCACGGGATGGAGCAGAAATGACAGGTGTGACTTCTGAAGCCAGGCCGTCAAAGACATTGATAGAGACGGAACACACGAGGTAGAACAGAGGTTACCAGGGGCCCTGGGGAGAAAGGGGTGGGGAGGAGTCATTGCGTAATGGGTGCAAGAGCTTCTGCAGGGGAAGACGGCGCATTCTGGAGACGGGTGGTGGTGATGGAGCGCAACAGTGCGCGCGGACTTACTGCCATTGAGTTGTGCTCCTGAAATGGCTGAAATGGTCAATTTACTGTTACGTATGTTCTATCACAACAGAAACCATTCCTAAGGTGTTGCAGGGCTCTGTCTCTGTCTTTCTAGGGTCACAGGGCGGAGGCCAGCGCCGGGCCGTGGGGCCGCTCAGAGGCCCCGCTGAGCAGTCAGGGTGTGGAGGAACCCGTCTCCGGCCATGGCACCCACTGGCCAGGTGTGCGGGAGCCCCTGACCGAGCTGCCCCTGCCCCCCGGCAGTGTCATTTGAAGACAACTCTGTGAAATAACAATGTTGATAGAAGCCACTCAGTTTGGAGGAATTTGTTGTCTGGCCCCAAGGAACTAACGCACAGAAGGAAGTACAGTTTGAGCTGTCTGAAAGCCTCCATGGCTTAAATATCACCTTCCTTTCGCCTCTACTTGGGATGGAGAAGGCTGAACAGAGCCGCGTACACACCGCCACCACAAAAACACGAGGTGTTACGCAGATTACAAATGTCTCGAAGGCAGCAGAGATCCGAGGTTGTCGCTGGCTCCCTCCGAGGGCCCAGGCGTGGGGAGCGCTGGAGGGAGGCGGGGAGTCGGGAGGTGGAGGAAAGGTGGAGGACGGGTGGAGCCTGCCGTTCCTGTGGGCGGAGGCCCTGGGTGCTGTCTGCTCCCTGCCAGTACCATCATCCCTGGCTTCCCTCTTTGCCTTTCCAGTCCTCCGATAATACCTGTTTAACCAATTCCTGAATGAAATTCTTTCTTTAAATCACCGCCCGGTTTCTGTTTTCCTAACTGGCCCTCAACTGATACAAAACACAAACAAACTCAATTCAGCTGGTTGGTGACTGAGCCAGGTTTTTTTGAGGGGCACAGACACAAGTCAGGGGGCCCCGCCTGTGCAGGGGAGCTTTCATCACCTGACCCCCACCACCTCTCCCGATGCCCCACCCACCACCCCATCGTCTGGCTCACAGCGCTACCTGGGACCCCCCTTCTCTTCATCTCTCACGCCTTCCAAGCCCAACTCAACTACAATCCGGCAATAGGAAAATGAGACACCTTGGCATTTGAGGAAACATTGCAGAGGAAGAAGGATTTGTTTTTTCTTTGTTCATTTCTTTTACCCCTCGGAAAAAACAATGAAAATAAAGGAACAGTTTATGTTTGAGCTGACTCTTACTGCTCCAGTTGTTTTTCTTACTGATGTGCTCATTCTTGTGGAAAGTCACAGGGTGAAAGAGAGGAGGTCGGCTCACCTCTTTCCTCCCCGCTACTTATCTCAGGCAAGCCCCACTCAGGGAAGAGGCGTGCCGACAGGGACAGGGCTGACTGGTGCCTGTGAGCATGTGCACATGTGCACACAGAGCACATATACAGGAGTGCACATAGCACACATGCACATGTGTGCACGCATCACACACAGGAGCACACATCGCACATTGGCGTTCACACAGCACACATGCACGCACACATTCATGCACACAGTACATATAGGAGTGCACATATCACATGTACATGGGAGAGCACACAGCACACACATGCACGTGTGCACACATGGCACACATATAGGAGCAAGTGCTACAGAGGTGTGCACACGCACAAACAGCACACACATGAACACACATGAACACAGCATGTGTACCACACACGTAAAAGTGCATGCAATGTGCATATGCACATGTGTGTGCACATAGCACACAGGAGCATGCATACCTCACACATAGGAGTGTGCATGGCACACATGCATACATGCACACATACACACAGCACACATGGGTGCACATATCACATGCAAATGGGAGTGCACACCACACACATGCACATGCACATTCACACACATAGTACATAGAGGAGCAAACGTCATGTACACACTGGAATGCACACGCTAACACAGCACATACACCTGTGCACACATAGCACATATGCATGCACAAGGGAGCACACATGTACACGGCAGAAGCATACACACTAAGGAGCACATGGGAGCACACATATGCACACACACAGGTTCTGGTCTGCATAGTAATTTACTGAACTGAAATAACGATACTAAAACTTCCAAAAATGTATTTTTAAAAACATCCAGGAGATGTCTTCACAGCATTGGTATCGAGAAATCACAGGAAAAAATACAATAATGATTAAAAAGTAAATACGTAAATGGACAAAAAAACTAATAGGTGATAAAGACAACTACAGAAATTGCAAAACACTTAGTGACTGAAGCTGTTTGTGAGAAAGGCTGACATGTGTTGAGTGCGTCCCGCGCACTATGGAATATCATGTGCCCACTGCTCAGTGATGTAAATATTACACTTGGTGGGTATTACTCTAAAAAAACGAACAAAATCACAGAAATTTCACTCACTACAGCTTTACTGTTTATGAACTAGAACCAAGTGAGAGAAATGAGGATCTACCTATCACCTGAAGACACCATCCCCCCAGCAAACACAATTTAAAGAAGCGGGACAATGCCCCCAAACTGCGAGGTGACCCCTCGACTCTGGCTCTGCCCCAGCCGTGCACTCGGCGGGCTGAGAGCCCAGGAGCCCTGGCAGGATGAGTGCGCCTCAGCCGTCACGAGGGCCAGGGGCACGCTCCCAGGGCTGCCGTTCCCAAACAGGCATGCAGTGCATCTGGAACGTCAGACTCTCCTGGACAGGTAGTATGTAAAAAAAAGAAAAGCGTCAACAAGGCTGCTTGGGACGCAGAGAGGGGACAGAACGGAAGCAGGGCTGAGAAGAAGGGTCTGCAGGAGCTCCGACACTGGCCACACTCTCTCCCCGAGCACCCCCACGAGTGAGCTTTCCGCTAGATTTCTGGTCAACCCGGCAGACGCACCCTTTGGTCTTGAGTAAGAAGAGCCAGGAATGGAATCCAGGGGAGAATGTTGTGCCGACTGAACACAAGTCCCTGTTAGCAGCACCTTTTATAAAAGCCGAGTGTCCACACTCAAGCCAGTGCTGCCTGTACTTGACAGCACATTTTTTGGCTGATATAAATGCCTGATTTCTCTGCCTCAAACCATCACTTTTTCTGGGGGCCAGGGAGTGTTTCCAGAAGCCCCAGTCCCTCTAGGGCAGCGCAGGCTCCCCGGAGTGCAGTCTCCGTGGGCGTACGCCACTGGGGGGCACCCACCCATGTACCCCCATAGATGGATGCAGTCCACGGAGCACGCTGGCCCCACTTTATTTTCACAACATGTGTGTGCACCTTTGTCTGATCAGCTGTTCTCTTGTCTGAATGGTGCACATCCTCCAACACGGCACCTCCGTGACCACAGCGCAGTTCCTTCTCTCCACGGTTCCGAGTCCCAGCTACTGATCACGCTGTGACATCGACGGTGCAAATGTTTTATGAGGCATCCCTGGCCCCAGACAGAACGCACCCTTTCACTCACATAATCGTGAAATGTCACTTCACAATTGTGAGTGTCTGCTCAGTTCTAATGCTGCCCACGTGCTGTGGCCTTGGGTTGTCCAGGCAATTACTGTGGCCAGGTGTTCTGAACAAGGGGCTGTGCCCGGTGCTGGGAGGGGCTAACAGGGTTTTGAAGCACAGGTTCTGCTTGTGGAGAGAAGAATGAAGCACGCAAATAGTGGCATGATCTAAGCACTTCCAACGATTCAGGGGGACATGCAGACCAGAACTGCTGGTACCTCAGGGGCGGGAGACACAGGGCTCCCAGAACAGGGTGTCAGGGGAACTGGGGGGGTGGGGGCTTATGGGGGAACGCTGCCCTCAAAGGTGGGAACAGCAGGGGGCAGAAGCAGGAAACTGCGAACAAGTGAGCCAGGTGGACGGAAGCTGTCTCCCTCACCCTGTAAAGTGGTTTATAGTAAAAAGTTTTAAACCAAATATTTTAGAACTAGTAATATATAATTTTTAGTTTAGTAAAGATTTTGAGAGTGTTTACCTTCCATTGGAAATTTCTTGGCTCGTTCCTCAAAGAACCACTCTCCAGTTTTTATTCTCACATTTCTGAAAAGCAAACAGAAGGAAGCGTCAGCTGGGAGTGTGGGTAGTGCTGGGCAGGACCCACTACAGGTACAGGGAGAGTGTCACACAAGGCCAGTCTTGCAAAGGACCTCGGAGTTCAAATTCCTGGCCCAACCCCTAGCTTTGCAGGTTTCCCAGAGAGGTTAAGGGATTTGACTAGTTAGCAGGAAAGGGGGAGTCCCTGTGTGGGCACCTCTTATGTGTTACATGTACATGAAATATACACGCCTTAACCTATGCATGTGCCCAACACATGGTAATACTTAATGTTTTCTGAATAAATATACAAGGAGAACCAAAATTGCCATTAACAAATATGTTTAATTGAGTATAGAGGCTGTATTATAAAGTTTTATACCTGAAATTTATATATTACCAAATGCATAAAAACATTTAATTTTTAAAAATAAAGTAAAAAACAACAATTTATCATGTTCATGGTGGGAAGCAATGGCATGAAGGATAAGCTACAAAAAAAAAAAATTCAGTGCTGCCTGTTTGCTCAGAAGCTCATCCTTGGCTTAGTTTAGGGTGAGCCTGCATTGACCATGACCTTTACCAAGAGCCACAGAGAAGGCTCCTGGAAGGACTTGAAGTCTGGAAATGGGGGCCCACGTGCTTCCATGGAGATTTGGGGGGAGCATGGGTCCTGGTGGAGCACAAGAGAGACAGTGAAATGGCTCCTTGGGCAGCTGGTCTGGCAGGGACTCCCCCTGGGTGTGTCCCCTTCCTTCTGTCTTAGTCACACAGAGGACAGCAGGGGGCACTCTATATGCACCCTGCCCAATACTCCCGCCCAGGTTTGTTTTACTCCGGACAGTTTCCAAATTTCTGGAGAAAGCACCCTCGACCTCCCAGAACCTCGGAAAGGTAGCATCTTCAATAGCCTTTTAGGATGTAAAAGGGTAAGTGCACAGAAGTTGTAAGTTGTTCCCACCCTTGAAATAATGGGCCACAAAACTTGTCAATTCCTGGGTTAAGAAACATGCAAACTTCCACTTACTGCCGGCCAGGTTTCCTCTATCAAGCATTTACTGAGGGTGGTTCTCCATTAAGTTCTTTTTTTTTTTTTTACTTTATTGTTGTTCAATTACAGTTGTCTGCATACTCTCCCCTCCCCTCCCCCTCCAATCCCACCTCCCTTCCCTGCCTCCCTCCCCACCCTTTGTTCTGTCCATGTGTCCTCTATAGTGGTTCCTGAAAACTTTTCTCCCCATTGTCCCCTCCCCCTCCCCCCTGGCTATTGTTAGATTGTTCTTAATTTCAATGTCTCTGGTTAAGCTTTGCTTGCTTTTTGCTTTTGTTGATTATGTTCCAGTTAAAGGTGAGATCATATGGTATTTGTCCCTCACCGCCTGGCTTACTTCACTTAGCATAATGTTCTCCAGTTCCATCCATGCTGTTGCGAAGGATATAAGCTCCTTCTTCCTTTCTGCTGCGTAGAATTCCATTGTGTAAATGTACAGGTTCTTTGAAGTTATATGCGAACACCAGTGGGTGTTTTTAAGTTAAGGCTTATAAATGCCGCTACCATAAGTAAATTCACAGTTACATGCCAATGCACATGTTTTAACTAAAAAGAGTCCAGTCTTCCACTATGGAGTTCCAAGAGTTGTCAGAGATGAGAATGAGCTGTCTCCCCTTCATCTGGTCAGAAACTATCCCGTCCCCTGGGTACTGTGTAAGCAATTCTTTCTCACACAGAGTGACCAGAGTGAGGAGACCTTCCGGCAGCATGTATAAATTGTGGTAATCAGTCTCTACCACTCAGAGCCAAAAATACAAACTGTTCAACCATGCCATGTCTCCAGAGAGACAGGGCAAGTTTGCAGCCATAAACCCAGAACGTGAATATCTGATCTACTAAGTCAACAGAAAACACCTGGAGAACTCAGCGTCTCAGCAGACGTTCCCCTCTGGCCCTTGAGGTCAAGCAGAAGGTCCCAACCCAGGGGGAGTTTGGGGAGATGGGTGTGAAGTGTCACACCTGTCACTTGTGCTGTTTCTGAGGGGCCGCCTTCGTCCCTAGAAGCAGGACAAGGTCTAACCGTTGGACGAGAAGGGCGGGATAGCAAAATCAACAGTGGCAACAGTGCGTTCTGATAAACGCACTTCACTGCTGGGGTCCCCTTCCTCGTGGCGGTGACCCGTCTCAGCTAACCACGCTCTCACACCCCAAGCTCGTTACCCTGGAACCCAAAACATCACAGCATGTGACGGGTCTGGGGACCGGGCGAGGCCTTACACTGGAAAAGAGATCAGAATTTAGCACCGATCAACCGGTGACCCTCTCTGCAGTTCCTGAGTGGACCCATCATGGGCCACCGTTGAGAGGCGAACCCACACACAGACACACAATCACGAAAAATGAAAAATGGTGAAGAGGAACGGAGAGAGGAAGGTGAAAACACCCGAGGAAACCACCATCACAAATGATTACAAGCCCTTCTCTAGCGCTGCCTTCCGAACCTAGAACAGGAGGCAGGCAAATTAAGTACTAGTCACCCTGTGCTAGTGTCTAACATAACCATCTAACTAGTCACCTTGGGCTAGTCATCTAATGGAAGCTTCTAACCATCTCACTGAACCCCAGCTGATGACTTGCAAAGTCCCAGCAGGAACGATTTGGCTGGGAGACACGTGCACACAAACCCACAGGCCTCCCAGGCTTCCCCGTGATGAAAGAACGGAGGAAAAGTACCAGTCCTAGACCGTGGGGCCACCAGCCCCATGCATGGGAGGCCGTTTCCTGTGAGAACGCAATGGAGTTGAGCTGCATCTCCGTAAGCACTTATGCAGAAGCAGCCATTTCATGAGCAGTGACCCCTCAATACCTTTCAGCAGGGCTCACCCCCACATTTTAAAAGGAGGCCCCTTACCGCTCTCATAGTCTAAGGCGGCTGTACAGACCTTGCTGTAGCCCTGTGCCCATCTGGGCCCGCGCAGGGGAGCCCAACTGAGTGGCCAAGGCCAGCTGTCCTTAGTTCTCCCCAGACGAGTGTCGGAATCTGACTTCAGGGCACATTTCCTGAGCTCAGCAAAAGGTTAATGAGCTTACATTTCTCAAACAGAAGCATGACTTGCTTCCTTAAAACTTTTCAAATCCATCAGTGTCTCTTAAAAGTGAAAGCCAGGGTGGCAGAGCGAGCGGAGGAGTCAGGAGACTGGGCGCCCTCGGTGTCTGACCTGCCCGGTAACTGCACGAGGACCTGGAATCGTAGCCCCGGCTCTGGCACACAGAAGCTCTCGGGTCACATCCGGCAGTGCCAGCTGCCATTTCCGCAGCCTGGATGGAGCTTGCTGCTGCTGCGAATGCAGCATGAGCAAATGAGAGATGCTGATGAAAAGCACTTTGCAAAGCCGAGAGCACACGGATGTTCAACAGTACAATGAATGGACAACCCTTAAAGGGTTCAACCTCATTACAGTCAGCAAGCGGTGAGCCAAACTGTCCTGCTGGATGCATTTTTACTCTGCACCCAGGTTACTCTCATCTGAAGGCAGCTAAGCCATCCACACTTTGTGCTCCAAGAAGTCAGCATGATGTCCCTGGAGTAGCTGCTCAGTGTATTTTCCGCCATTCAACGGAGAGAAGTGGGAAACTGATCTGTGAGTCAGGATTCTTCGAGTGGCTGAAGAAGCGCAATCCCAGGGAGATCTGCTCCCCAGCCAGTGCCCTGGTGGCAAAGAAGCGTCCAGAGAGCCTGGTGGCTCGTAAACGAAGAAGCCGCATATTGTAAAACCAAGACCAACCTAACAGCTTTGTGCTAGCTTGTCCAATCGCTAGGAGATTCCCAGCTAAAATGGTCCTAAGCATGCAAGCCACTGAAAATTGTTTTACTTCAAATAATCTTGCATCTAAGATGGTTTTTACTTACAAAGCAAATCAGTAAGGTTTTTTTTTCTTTTTTTGCATCAGCCCAGTTGATCTGATTGTCTGATTGCAGCATCTTACAGGAAAAGAGACCGATCGTTGTGATTAAAGCCTCGGTAACTGGGAGAAGAGTCAGAACATCGAGATGAAGATAAAGAAACGACTTTATCACACTGCTACCACCACTCAGAGAAAAACATTGTTAACTCTCCTTTACTTGGCCTCAGACAGAAGACAGGTCCCCTCTGTGTCACATGTGGTGCAATAGTCACAGCCCCAGGCATGATGGAGGCCCTTGGTGAGGGCCAGGACATGTACGTGGGTTGGCGGGTGAACGAACATCCTTGCGTCTGCAGGCAGCACCCTGAGAATCGAAGGGATGAGGTGGGACCTGACCTAGGCCAGGCCCCGTGACAGCGTGCCCTCTAAGCGGGTGGGGCTCCCACACTGGGGCTCCTGTGAACGAGGGGAGCACCTGTGAACGAGGGGAGCACCTGTGAATGAGGGGAGCACCTGTGAACGAGGGGAGCACCTGTGAATGAGGGGAGCAGGCTGGGGGTGAGACAACAGGGAGGAGCGGGCGCTGAGGCGAACCGGAACACCCATGTCCCCGTGTAAGGCGCTAAGATGACAACTATTAGACATTGTGCAGGCTGAAGAAACAAGGTCACGGGTTTGTGGCCCTCGGTTTGTCATATCAAGTCACGCGTCAATGACGGTAAGGAGAACTCTGCAGCCAGGCAGAGCCGTACTTGCTGAGGCCTCCACAGTTGAAATCCAGTGAGAGGCTGTGTCCCCCTGTCGTCCCCGCAGACCTAAGAAGGGATCCCCCACCATCCAAGCGGCCACGAGGGGGCAAAGGACAAGGAGCAGCTATTCTCTGTTGGCGAAACCTCAACCCGGACATCTAGGGCGTCGGCTGGCAGCCTCGGGCACGATGCCACAGGCAGGAGAAACTGGTCCTGAAGCGCAGGCAGCACTTACTCAGTGCACCAGGGGAAGTTCCAGAAAGTGGTTAGTCTTCAAAAACTAGGAAAAGGACACAGAAAGACCGAAGGAGAAGCCAGGCTGAAGCAAAGGACAACAGACTGGAATAAAGGAAGATGTAGGAAACTCGCAATGCAAAGAAAGCGAACTGTGTCAGCAACAGAAAGGGCAGAACCGAGAGCCTGGAAGGAAGGAAGGTCAGGTCAGTGAGGCTGACCGAGCAGAAACACTTCCCCAGAACACGGCAGAAAAAGAAAAAGAAAAAGAAAAAGAAAGAGACACTAAATGTTGAAGGAGAAGATAATACAAACAGAGGAGAGCGGGGACAACCTACGTATGGAAAGTTATGCCTGAAGGAGCCAGAGCAAGGAGTAATGTGAATAATCAGATCTGACTGGAGAAAACGGTACTCAGTCAAGAGACAAGCCGGCCCCCAACTCACACTCACTACTGACTACTGTAAGAAACTAAAAACACACAACAGCAAGTGTGGGCAAGGATGTGGAGAAACTGGAAACTTTGTGTGTTGGTGGGAGTGTCTTAAACACAACGGTGCAGCCGCATGGGACACAGTGTGGCAGTGCCTCCAACATTGAACATACAAATGGCATGTGATCTCGCAATTCCTCTCCTGGGGACACGCACAGAAAACTGAGATTACACTTACAGCACCGCTACTCACAGCGGCCAAAAAGGAGAAACAACCCAAGTGCCCATCAACAGATGAATGGATTAAAATGTGGTCTAGACATACACCTGAAGGTTACTCAGCCTTGGAAAAGAAGGAAATTCCGACACATGCCACAGCACGGACGAGCCATAAGGACCTTACGGTAAGTGAAATAAACCATCACAAAAAGACGAAGACTGTGAGATTCACTTCTATGAGGTCCTTAGCATAGTAAAGAGTCAGAGAGACAGGAAATAGATGGGGGGCTGCCAGGGGCTGGGGAGGAGGGAGGAATGGGGGTATTCAGTGGGGACAGAGTGTCTCCCAGGGAAGGTAAAAAGTTCTGGAGACAGATGCCAGTGGTGGCTGTGCAATAATGTGAGTGTGCTGAATGCCACTGAACTGTGCACTTAAAAATGGTTAAGACGGTAAATTTTATGTCATGCATATTTTACCACAATTTAAAAAAATTAAACAAGCCAACCCAAGGGACAGTTAGCTCAAAAGAACTGTCTTCGTTTCATAAAATTCAATGTGGAGAGACCCATACCCAGACAGGCACTAGAAACTCTTTTTAATTACAAGGACATAGGGAGAAAAAAACAATCTATTTCTAGTACATACAAACCAGGTGATAAATGTAAAAAAATGAAACTAGCCTCAGACATCTCTGTTACATTAAGTTCCAGAAGACAACAAGAGTGCATTACTACAGTTTGAGGTCAGAAGGCTGGGACTCCAGATTTACCACCCACTGAAGCCATCATCGCTCGTGGGGAAAGACTCCTGAAGGCACCTGCAAACACGCAAGCCCGGTGCACACGCCGCCCACATGCCCTCTGGGGGGAAATCCTCGAATCAAGATAAAGAAGCTGCAAACTGGGAAATCATTGTCTCAGAAGGTTGGCAATAAGTCCTTGGATCGGTTAAAATGTAGGGCTGGTTTAATAATTGTTGTGAATACAATTCTAAAACAATGTAGGTGACAAAAGGAAATATTGGAGGAGATCGTCTAAAAGAAAAAGCAATGTTAAAAGACTATAGATATTTTAAAATGATTGGCGAATGAATAAAAATTGTTTGTAAAACCCTTCAGTCTCTGAATTTGCCTACTCTAGGTACCTCAGGTAAATGGAATAACACGGTATTTTTCCTTCTGGGGATGGCTTATTTCACTTAGCACGCTGCTCGCAAGGCTCATCCACGCTTTAGCATGTGCAGGATTTCACTCTTTGCTGTGGCTGAATGATAGTCTGCACTGTTTATAAGCCACGTTTTGTTCACCCATTCATCTGTTGACAGACGCTGGGTAGCTTACACTTTGTGGCTGTGGCGAAGGACGCTGTTAGGAACCTTGGCTTCCGGTGTGAAGCACAGCTGGAAAGCCACGACGTGTCCAAACCAACAGCAACGTCTTCGTGCTGTTTTCCTCAGGTGGGAGAAGCCTGTGCAAGACACTAGCTCTTAGGGCCGGTCAGCAGTTATGACAAGATTCAAATACTCGTTTCCTAAATGGAACTCGACATCAACTCAGATGCCTCACCCAGCTAAGATCGTGTGTAATGCACCTCCTGCCCTTTTCCCAAGCACTGAGGTAACAGACTTACCACCCTTGGCGTTAGGGCCTGGTAACTCAGCAAATTAAATTAACTGGTAACGGTTCCACTGTCAGTGAGTTTTTACAATTTTAAAAGGAAGAAGGAACAACTGCTTCTTATCTGTGGACTTCATTACCTTAAATTATAAAAGTACTGTTTATATGAGTAGCAAAGTACATAGCAGAATTAGGCAGACTTATGACTTTCCTTTTAAGAAGCAGTTTAATTAATTAATTATTAATGATTAATTAACTATTAATTTCTTTTTTAAAAAGTTCATTATGTATTGCTCTGCAGCAATAACTCAAATTCCAACCTGAGAACTAAGAATGTGGCAATAATGCCAAGGTCAGCATTAATTTGGAACTGAACAACTCAAGTTTTTTTTTTTCTTTTTTTTTTAAGATTTTATTTCTTTATTTTTAGACAGAGGGGAAAGGTGGAAGAGAGGGAAACATCAATGCGTGGTTGCCTCTCATGCACCCCCTACTGGGGACCTGGCCAGCAACCCAGGCATGTGCCCTGACTGGGAATTGAACAGGCGACCCTTTGGTTCACAGGCCGGTGCTCAATCCACTGAGCCACACCAGCCAGGGCTCAAGTTTTTCTCATTGGTACCAGACATAGTACAGCAGAGAAAATGTGAGCAGTCCAAGAAATTACCCGGAAATCGACCATACCACGTGCCATTATTTGAGACTCTTAAGTGTAAAACCTCTGTTCTTATTATTTTACAAGCAGTAAAATGTTCCTAATAAAACAGAGAAAACATACCCATGAATATCTGAAGCTGAAGAATAAATGATTTCTTGTGATCAAAGCCAATTACAAAGCAAGAGAAAAGTGACTTTTTGAAGGAGAAAGTCCCGAGCAACTGTAATTCCTCAGCAATCCATATGGAACTTGCTGTTACTGCGTAGTGCATGATTTTGAAGGGAAAAAATCAGTGTAAACCTAAGTCTTCAAGGTCAATCTTTGTTTTAAATTAAGCTAAAATAAACAAGCAAATATAAAGCTTTGGGTCCTCCTTGACGTTTCAACATAGTTGTTAATTTGGGCCATTTCACTGCAGAAATTATCAATAAATTCTAATGGGGAAAATCAACCAAGAAGCGAGGATAAGTTTCTGTTTCTGAATCTATCTTCTCTCCTTCTCCCAAACCACCCTGTCCCGACGGCTCCCGCTAAGGATGCCACACGGCCCTCGCGAGTGGGAGCAGTTTCCAGCCCACTTTCTTCTTCCGAGTCCTTTCCACTGGTCTCGGGTTTCTGTTCTCTCTGATGCCTCTCCTTTACTCTGGCTGTTTCTTTTAGTGTTTCTGATGCTCTGCGAGCAGGTTAAGCATAAAAAACTAGTCCTCAGAACTGTGACCTTTCCCTCTCTTTCATCCATAACTAAGCTCCACCAGCCCTTTGGTGAACTGCCTGTCACATTCTCCATCTGTACCGCCACCAGCCTCGTTACCTCGCACCTGGGTTCACTACAAGGACATCCATGTGGCTGGTTACCATACCTTTCCCCTACCGACGCCCCTGCCAATAGCCAGCTTCTGTGTGGTTTCCTTCTAGTGAAACACACATGTCCCAGACCCAGACCCTTCTGAGTGGCTTTCGAGAATCTGCACTCATGGGGGAGTCTCTCAGCAGATAGGAGGGGGGGCAGGGCAAGAGAGCAGGGCTCCAGGTACCCGGATTTTAGTCTTACCGAGTTCATGGCTGTGGGCTAACTGTCTGGTATCTCCAAGCCTCCATATCCTCATCTATAAAATGAGGATAATAGTAGTGTCTGCCCCGTAAGACTATTTGAAGATCTAAATAAGACATTCAGTATAAAGAAATGCGTAGCCCAGCACCTTGCATGTGGTGAGTGGTCACCGCTCATTCCCACATCACTTCCTGTCCCTGACAGTGTCCGACCCCATCTCTAACCCTGACCCTCTTCCAGGAGCGCCCCAACCGCAGATGTTCTGCGAAGCCACCTAGAAAACCCCGCCCTGGAGGCAGAGCACTCAGCTGACTCCTGGCGCACCACGCAAGGCCAAGGCTCACGCAAGCCTTACTCTGTCTGCAGGAACCTGTCCGTTGGATTTGCTTTTATTTCTTTTTTTCATTGCTATCCTAGAGCTTCCCCTTTTCTGGCTTTAGGACCCTATTTCTCTTGTCTTGTCCCCACACAGATGCACTCGTCCCGGGGCGGGGACGGACAAGTTTCAGGCTGAGGGAGAAGCAGGCGGAGGAAAAGGATTGGGCTCAAAACGCTTCTCCAGGTCCCAGTTCAGCTACAAATGTCAAATACTCTAAAGTTTCCCCCTAAAATAGGACACAGCCCAGAGCGGACCCACCAGAGTGAGGCCGGAGGGCTGCGAAGAAAGCAAGCAAAGAGAAGGGGGGCAGGGGCCCCGGGCGGTCAGCAATGATTTAGCTCTCCGGTACTGTGTCCCGTGCCGGCGCCCACAGGGTTAGGCAATTGTCTTAGGTCTTTCGAAAAACATCCTTATTTCAAAATGAGGAAGCTGGGGTTTTAGAAGCCACACTGGATGTGCTAGGAGGGTAGAGTTTCCATACCCAGGGCGAGATACCTCTTGGGCAGAGATTTCGACATGGCTGGCACCCTCTGAGACTGGCTGGGCCCTGTCCTCCTATTTTGATTTTTTGCTTATCGTTTAATTATTAGGAGAAAAAAATGCTGAAGAATTTAATATCTTACCAAGCAATGTTTATCACTAGACTTCAAATACTTGTGGTTGATTAAACTGAAGGAAGATCTTAAGATCTGGTTTTTGTTTATCCTTACCTGAAGACATGATTATTGATTTCTAGAGAGAAAGAAAAAGAAGGAGAGAGAGAGGGAAGGAAACATGGATCAGTTGCTTCTTACACGTGCACTGCCACTGGGGACCGAACCGTCAAACCGGGGAAGTGCCCTGAATGGGAATTGAATCTGAGACCTTTCAGTTTATAGGATGGTACTTCAACCAACCAAGCCACACGGGCCAGGGCACTCTTAAGATCTTCGGAGAGATTATTTGGAATGGTCGCCTACCCTCTGGAGAGCCCAGACCTGCACGAGAACACGGGCGGCCAGGGCCTGTCACAGTACCCAGTACCTCTTTGCTTGTTCCTCTCGAGCTGGGCAAAGCCTGAGGGCACGGGCTTCCACAAGCCAAAGACCCCTGAGATGCGGAGGGGGGTCTGACGGGAGTTGGCGCACCTTCGCAGGCTGCCGGAGAAACAGGAGGTATGCGGCTTGGGACCGAAGAAATCTGGCTGGACAACCTCACTTTTCTCTGGGGGAGCGACCGCAATGGTCAGGTCGTGCGAAGGGACTGGAAATTTTAGGAGATCAGCGTCCGGGTGCGCAATCACCATCATCCTCCTGAGTGAGGGGAGAGGAAACCCAGCCGACGCACACCCTCCGAGTGCCTCCGCTGGCCTCGGCCGGGCGCTCCACCTCGGCGGCGATATTGAGAAGCCGTTCCCAGACCTTGAGGCTGTGACTGCACTCAGAGTCACAGCAGGCGGACCACTGCTCCTGTCCCGAGTCCCGCGACGGCCTGGGGCGCGCTGTCCCCAGCAACCAGAAGCATACTCTGTTGGGTGTTGAGAATTGATGACCAACCTGTGCTTGGTTTGAACAGGGGGCGCCCAAGCCCAATGTGGGTAGTTCATTTTCCATGTTCGAAATGGGTGGTTCAAAAACACCAATTCTGCCCTGGCTGGTGTGGCTCGGTGGATGGAGCTCCAGCCTGTGAACCAAAGGGTCGCTGGTTCTATTCCTGGTCCCTGCACATGCCTGGGTTGCAGGCCAGGTCCCCAGTAGGGGGCCCGCAAGAGGCAACCCCACATTGATGCTTCTCTCCCTCTCTTTCTCCCTCCTTTCCCCTCTCTCTAAAAATAAATAAATAAAATGTTTAAAAAGGAACAATTCCATGTTAACATTTTTTTTTAAAAACCTCACAACACCAGAAGATTAAAATAAGTGTAGATTCAATCTATCACTAACGGGAAGCACACCCAGTTCTTTATTTGAGGATCCAAGAGAGGCCCGCTCGCCTCCTTCTGAAAGGCTTTATTAAAGCCGCACAGGGTCGCGCTAACGGCCCCTTCTCCTGGGGGAGATACTGAAGCTCTAAGAAAACTAAGGCACCTACTCAAAAACCCAAACGAATCTTAGCTTCCGGTGAGCCCATCCTTAGCCTTTGCAAACAAACTTTGGTAAATTTTTTAAAAAGAAACCTTTTTTATATAATAAAATTGATTTTTGAATTACAGTGACCTCCAAGTCTCAAGAGGTAACCCCATGCCAGGACCCCTGTAAACATGTACCTACTGGACTGGAGGTTGTCCTGAACTGCTGGCCAGGCGTCCCGCCATCCTCACCTGCCCTCGCAGCACACGGTGCACCTCCAGACGCGGGTCCTGCTCGGAAACACGCGGCACTCGGAGCACACGCGGTGGCTGCAGCCCTGGCACACGGCGCCCCGGTTCAGCAGCAGCCCCAGCACGCGCCGGCAGCGGGCACACGACTTCTCTCCGGACTCCTGGCCCGCGCTCTTCGCGCCTTTCCACCGGAGTTGCTGCAGGCGCGTCTTCAGTTTCCTGTGGCCCGGAGAGTTCAGTAAGAGGTGACCGAGGGGAAGGACAGTCGCCAGACTCCCTCCTCCACGGCCAGGGCCCCAACAGTTCCTCAAGGGTAAGAGAGAAGGGGCCTTGGCATCCAACCCCCTTCCCCGCCCCCAACCCTGGTTTCCACCGTGGCTGAACAAGAGGCTGAAAGGTTTTCTCAACTGTGGAACAGAAAACACCTCGGCTCCCGGGGTGCTTTGAGGATTAAAAGGCAAAGCATAAACAAGAGGCCTGGCCCAGAGGAGTTAACTGCTAACTTGTTCCAGGTTCTTCCCTTCATGCCCAAAGGGCACTACAATGGAGAGCAAGAACAATGAAAGAAGAGAGGGAAAAAATATAGAAAATGGCACTCATTCTAATACGCAAAGCGCAGAAAGACGCACACACACACAGCATACATGCCTGCTACTGCCATTAGGTGCCCAGTGAAATTATTTCACTGGTGCTTTGCTCTGCTGTTCTTTTATGGGTGTTCCAGCCCTCTTGCCCCAGATAATAGCTCCAGTGCAAAGGAGCCCCCAAGATGCATCATTAACCAGAATACTGAAATATCTCTGTTATGTACTTTTAGAAAAGAGAAGCCAATTCCAAGAAGCAAGCTTACATCTGACTTTCAGGATTGGCCCCAGAATCTGTCCCCTCAGGAAAAAAACCACAGCTTCCACATTCTTTGTTGACATCCAAAATGAGGTTTCTAAGTCACCAAAGATCTTCAATCATCAGAGAAAACCCCCCTGTGGTCAGTGTGCTCCCTTTCTCTGGAGAAGAGAGTGTAGGCACATTTAGAGAATTTGGGGACAAAAAGTGAGGACAGATCCAGCTGACCAGGACGTTCCCCATTCCTCAAGCAGTGGGTTGCCCAAAGGTTTAGTTTACAGGCGCATTTTTCCTGACAGATTCTGAAAGAGTTCTGCCCTTAAAAACAAACCAACCCCCAAAGCCTGCTCCATTGCTTCTCTTCTAGACCTCACATCTTCTGTGAACACGGACAAACAAAGCCACAAAGCCGTTTAATCTCCTGCATCTGTTTCGAGATGAACGGCAGCTAACAATGGACAGTGTTTGGGTACAGCCCAGCCCTGCTTTATTAAATGTTAAGGAATGGCCTGCAGCCTGTGCAGCTTGGAGACAGACAAGCAAAGTCACTCCCTATTGACAAACCCGCCAGAACAGGCCCAGCAGGTTCCTGGCTTATCCTCCCTTTTCCTCACAGCCAACCTGGAAGCCAAAGCGAGCAAAAGAGAGAGAGAGAGAGAGAGAGAGAGAGAGAGAGAGAGAGAGAGAGAAATGGATTCCTGCAGATTTGCTGTTTCTACACTGCTTTTTTGCTTTTCTTTGTGCCTTCAGGTAGCACCAAAGATAATGCAGGAAACCCTGAACTGCAGGGCTTGCCCCGGAAGGGTGTGCTGGAAGCCTGGCAGCATCCCCAGAGTTACTCGTGCAAAGTGGGCAAATTCATCACACAAAAGACACCATTTTAAGTGAAGAGCGAAAACAGCCTCCTGTGTCCCGTCCCATCTGGGAAGCGGAGCTAGACAGTGAAGGAAATCTCCACCCACCGCCGGTTGTTGGGACGCTTAGCAGAGAAAAGGCTGAGTAGTAAGCGAGGAGTCACAGAACAAGTTCAAGTTCCTAGAAGCAGGCTCCTAGCAGAAAAAGCCCACAGTACTCTCCCACCCGAAGGACAGCATACCGTATCCTCTCCTCCTCGATGGTCTGAACCGCCCGGTCTCGGTACAGGACCGGGAGAATCATCTCCCATTCCGATTCCTGGAAGGAGCTCAGGTTGACTTCCTGGGCCATTTCCTCTCGTTTCTGAGACCCAAGGTGACGTTTCACTCAGTGAGCGAGTGCCCGTCCGGTGGGGGAGCTCGGAGTCCAGCAGCAGCCACGCGTCCTTAGAAGCACTCTGCTCCTATTTCATTGGCAACTGTGTGGCCTGTGGCTCTTTCTTCCCCTTTTTTAACTGTGTCACACTACTCGGGAGAGAAAGCCCCGAAAGGCAGTCCCTCTGTCAGAGGCTCCAAGAGCCTCGAGCTGCCTGGGGGGCGGTTTCACCAGGGCTGGCCCCAGCCTCGGACATCCGTTTGAGACAGAAGTGTATCTTCTTCTGAGGCTGAGCCGGAGATTGTTCTAAGTGATGCATGGGTCGGAACACATCGTTGCTGCGGAGCAGAAGTGACCTCCGATCTGAGGGAGCTGAGGAACAGCAACAGGGAGAGTACCACGGACTCACAGATGCTAATCTTCCCCTTTGGACATTTTTAGGGCCCCAGAGTGACAACGGAAGCCCAGCCAGCTCAACGCCTGTAGAAAAGACAATAAAACAGCCTGTTTTCCTGGCCCGAAAGCTGCTGCAGGGTTATTTCAGAAAAGACAAAGTGTTCTCCACAGACAGACTTTCGCATCGTCTGTCATGGTAACACTGTAAAATTTTACATTTTACTAAATTGGTCTTCCCCTGTTTCTAAAAGTCTGTAACTCCCAGACTTGAATTTCCCTAGTCTGAAGTCTGCATCTCCAGTGATTAGAGATGTAAAGGTCTGTGTTTAATGTGCATCCTCCAACTGAAAACACGTCAGCAGAGCCAGCCCTCAACTGCTAGCTATTATCTTCACAATTAACTCTGAAACCCCCAAAATACGACCGGTTAGCGAGGCCTGAAGGGACATCAGGCTGCCCTTGTGTGAGCCTCCTTTCTGTTTGGTGCTAGTTGAAAGCTTTGCCTACATTTTTCCTACTTTTTTTCCCCCAGTCAGTGACGTTGGGCGGCCATCACCTTCCACCTGTTCCTCCCCAAACCAAGGAGGTGGCTGTGAATTGGTAAGACACTGGATAGACGCAGAATAGTGAAATGCAGAGATTGTAGCCGATGGAACCAAAATACTTTCTAGAATGCCGTTTTGTTATCAAATCGACATGAATGCCTTAGTCCTGAGACTTCCTTTTATTGCTTGAGAAGCTCAACTCCCTTTGTCGGGCTTCAAAAAAACCCGCACACTACATTGGCTTATGGTCCATAGCAAATCGGTGAATGACAGGCGAATGACGTCCAAAGCGACCCTTCTCTTTAAACAGTGATTCTTAACCTCATTTTTCTAATCTTTGTATTGAAAGATGGATAATCTGTGTATTTAAATGCATAAAATAAAACACATTGAGTTACAGAGAGAATCCATTATACTGAAATATTTTTAAAAAGTATACTACGGTCACATATGTGTTCGTTGATACCTAAAATGAGAGCCAGCAGTCATCTCACCACTTCGGTAATGTGAAAGCAGGGAGGACTATAAACGGTATTTGGAGATGCGTGTGACATCCCCCGGGGCATGGGGACATCTGGTCCCTGTTGGCAACAGTCACAAGTCCTGCTAGGTCGCTGTGGTTTGACACCTCTCATAACTGGAGGAAACGCTACATTTTAGAGGTCAGTGAAGAGGTCATTTCTTTTCCCATCCAAGTTCATGGACTTAGAGACTAAGGTAAGGACCCCTCTGTTTGTCAGTGTCTCTATTGTAAGAGAAAGTTAAAATCTGTTACTCACCCAAGGGCGGAGGTTGCCTGAGGAGCAGGAAGACCCTGAGCTCGGAGTAGGGCTGCTCTCGGCCTTGGGTCTTCGCAAGTTCTCACACGTGTCTGCTCTCAAAAGTAGGTGCTGGGAAAATGACAGAGTGACGAGGGCTTTGGGCTCTACCTCAGCACGGCCGGTAACTCATTGTGCCACCGGGGGCCAACCCTCGCTTCTCCTCAGTCCCCAGTTTCTGGATGAACAGATGGCACTGGCGGGTCTTGATTCCCCAAGCCTCTGTTTCCCTGGAAAGAGGAGAGTGACGTGAAACCACGTGGAATCGGGTGCAGAATGGCAAGGCACCCATCAGCCGTCATGCCACCAACGCAGAGTCCATCTCTTCTAAATTTGCCCTCGATTTGTTACAGGGTGCAGCCAAGAAATGGGCCCAAACAAGGATTTGTAGTGGGTCCAGAACTCAAGGTATCCAGGAAATATTAGAAATATGTATATAGAATGTCCTCACCCCCACAGGTCTGAACTGGGTGGGGGATGGGACTCCTGGAGCAGGGCCATTCAGAGCTGATGGGTATGGCAGCAGCTTCGCAGCTAGCCTCTGGCATGGTCATTTAACATATCTATAACCTTTAACTGGTTCCATAGATATGTTAATAGCTGTGGCCATGCTTTGAGCCAGGAGGGTGGAGGAGATTTCCACCCAGGATGTAGCTGAGAGGCAACTCCCCCTAGACACAGCGCCTGCGTGAAAACTTGGAGATGGTTGGCTCTGGGCCATGGGGTCACCCCTGCCCACAGTTAACATGGCAGCCCAGAAAAACTGGAGGAATATGAAGTACTGGCAGGTGTAGCCGATTGAAGGAGGAGTCGGAAATAGGGCTGCAGAGGAAGGTTGGCGCGGGGGATTTAAACCCAGACACAGCAGCCATATCTCTCTCTTGGAACACACGGCTTTTGGTGAGAGGGGAGAACCCCGCAGCTTTGGGGCTCCCTTTGCCACGCAGCTTAGGAAGCTGGGGAGCAAGATGTAGCAGCGATGCTGAGCTCTCTCTTAGCAGCTCGGAAGAATGCAGGAGAGACTCTGCAGGAAGCTCTCTCTTGGACCACGAGGCTGAGGAGTGGGGACCCCTCAGCCTGAGAGACGGAGGCAGGACCACGTGGCTTTGGGTGCCTTCCTTTGCCACGCGGCCTAGGAAGCAGGAGAGACTTTGCCTGGAAGGAAAGGGGTGAAAGGACTTTTGCTGGTGGGCCATGAGAAGGGGCCGCATGGTTTTGGAGTAACATGCTTTTGGATTACCATGCGTTTGGATTAACCTGCTTTTGGAATAACTGGAGATCGCAGTGGTGACACATCGGATGGTGCCAGAACTGAGACTCTGCCTGAATCACGCTTCTACTTCTTCTCCTATGGTACCCTGGACTGGGCAGGGGGGGAAGGAAGGACTGTGGGTGTTTGTGGGTATTCTAGAGAACTTTAGTATTTTAAAGGAGACCTTAAGTCATTACTCTAAGCCTGTATAACTTGTAAATAAATAATTCTTTTCCTTTTCACAAGTCTCTGGCATTAAGAGACGTCTTTCCATTGGCGGCGAGCATAACGGACCTGGAGCGGGGTTGGGACATCGTTGGATGTCCCCGGCCCTTTGCTCTGTAACAGATTTTTCTTGTTTTCTTCTCATTTCTACTCTACGAACAATACTAATGGACCAAGAATTACCTGGGTTGTTACCCAGTTTGTCTGATTCTCAAGTATTTTATTTTATTTTTTTAAGATTTTATTTATTTTTAGAGAGAATGGAAGAGAGGGAGAAAGAGTGGGAGAGAAACATCAATGTGTGGTTGTTTCTCATGTGCCCCCTACTGGGGACCAGGCCTGCAACCCAGGCATGAGCCTTGACTGGGAATCAAACAAGTGACCTTTGGATTCACAGGCCGGCACTCAATCTACTGAGTCACACCAACCAGGGCTGATTGATTCTCAAGTATTTTAAATGAAGATTTTTGTAACAATACAGTAATTAAAAAAGAAAAAGATTTTTGTATTTGGCTCAACACAGGTGATTTGTGGACCGAGCTTCTGTGCACTTGGCTTTCGGCCTACACAGTCCGGCTCTGGGCTGTGCACCTCAGCTGGGCAGGACTGACACCGCAGAGGGCTGGACAGGACGACCAAGTGCACTCACTGGGGAATCCTGGAGCGCTCACGTGTTCACTCATTCAGGTGGCTACGTCTTACCCAGTTCAGAAGCTCCAGGATTCAATTACCATCCGAAAACGTGACTCCTACTCTGCCAAGTCCATGCCTGTGGGCCCAAGTGCCCTGTTCACCGACTGGTGGGAACTCGACCTTCCTGTAGTGGCCACTCACTGCTACTCACAGACAAGAGAAATTCAGTTCATTTCCGGATCCATCCTTTCTTTCATTCATTCAATAACAGTTAAACACCTTTCAAATGCCAGGAGCTGCTCAGGGGCTTAGGGTTTGTGACTGATAATGTATACCCAACCCCCCTTCTAACAAGAATACAATGCAGCTTCCCATAAAAGCACATAGAAGACACATTAAAATGAAGTCAGAGAAACACCAGCAGCCAGAGTGAAAAGCCACTATACTTGAACATTCGCCGACCTGCCTAGTAACCAAAGCAAAACAGAATGAAACAAAACATCAAAGCGGTGTCTGCAGTTCTGATAAACTGAAAGAAAACCAGAGCAACGCTCTCGAGGTGAGAAACGCGTAGACGGAGGGTACAGTGCTCGCCGTGTGCGAACAGCTGACGACTTCGCCATCTTCCCGTACGGTTTCCATATACGAGTCCCCATTACAGTCTTGCAATGTACTCCCCATTTACTTCCCCCCTTATCACAGCAATGACATTATCGTCGTTATTAGTGTAGATAGGTTACATTATATATGCACTGTCCTTCCAGTGAAAGGCGACTTACCAACTTTTCCTATAAAGAGAGAACCTTGGGTCTCATAGGTTTATGAACCACTAAATTAGAGGATGCGATCATTTCTGAGGTCACGCACAAATAAACTATACACCCCCCTTGTTCATTCTTCAACAGGCCGCCGGGTTCGTACGAGAACGAGACGGGCAGATGGCTGTGCTTTAGGTGGTGTTTGACACTAGGCTTCCCTGTGAGTGTGGTCGCTTACGAAATCCCCAGTCTGGTTTCCAGGTTATAACTAAGGGCTCAGAGTTCCTCTTTCACTGGAAATGTTATCAATAATTTCAGCTGCATCTTTCAATCCTGCCACACAGAGCCCGGAGCAATTCTCGCACCTGATCCGGATAGACTGCTGACTCTGAGATTCTCCTCTGTGATCTGTCTTCCAAATTGCTCAAAACTGAGTCCCTAAACCCATTCTTCCCCCACAGTCTGTTTATCCCAGACAAGATGCCCCCGATCCATGGCCATAATTTACTTTGTGTAATTTTTTAAAGTTGTGTTGTTGTTGTTGTTTGGTGAACTTCTCAGTTCATGAGGGTTTCCAGGGTTGCAGATGGAGCCGGCTAGGAAGCAAGTAGGCCGGCGGTAAACTCCAGGACAGAGAGCATTGCATCCACCTCCAGGCATCGGCAGGGTGAGGTGACCTTCACAGGTTCCATTTCTGGTCACCTATGCTAGCTGGACATTAGAAACCACCCTGAATTGTTTTTATAGTCTTCAAAACATGGATAAAACAAGTATCCTTCTCTCTTGAATGCTTTCGATTTTTTGTGATGTTTTGGAGTTGGAGACGACAGTAGTGCGAGAATTCTACAAAACTGATCTACGTGAGCGGGCACGGTCCCTGCGCGGTGCCATGTCGCACTGTCCAGGACGACGGCGAGGTGTGCGGATGGCATTCCAAGTGCTCACAAAGTGGTGACAGGGACAGCTGATGGGGTCCGGAGCTGGCTGTGCCCAGTAGCTGGCACTCGGATGGCCACAGGCAACCGGGGGAGCAGGAGTGATGGGACCGGATAGACAGGGGGACCCAGGGACACTAGACTCAGGACGGACAGGACAGGAAAACCTTCATGACAAAGGTGACTCCCTCTGAGCCTGGGAGGAGCGGACTGGGTCTGAGGAATGGGAAGGAGGCCGGGACGTGTCTAGGGTGAGGACGGTATACTTAACAATGCGGAGGTAGGAACATGTCACCTTCCTCCGGTACAGGGGCCCAGGTTCTCCGGAGCCCAGAAACAAGCCCTGAAGCACAACCGTGGCACTGCCGGCCCTCCCTCACCTGTCTTTTCCGACTCCTCCATCTGCAGCTCCCACAAAGCATCCAACGCTCCCGTGTTGAATGCATTCGAGACCGTCCTGAGATCACATCGTCCACCTCTCCTTTTCCTCGCATCTGCTCCTGTTCCTCCTCCTGCCTGTCCCAAAACCCCGTTTGTGGGGAGGCAGAGAGGGGCGATCGGGGAACAGGGTTTGGAGCCCGGGTGTTGGGCTGTGCAGCCCGCTCTGCCCCATGCTGGCCCCTGCCTTCAGCCCTTGAATAACTTCCTTCTCTATAAAGGAGAGAGAATTGCACACACACTTCTTAGAGCTGTTGTGAGAGTTAACTGTGTTGATACACACAGAGCGCTTCAGTCAGTGGCAAGCGGATAATAAGCTGTGGGTAACACAGAGAACTGGTGGCAGCTGTCAGAGGGTGGGGGCGGGCGAAGGGGGTCAAAATATAAATTTGCAGTTATAATATAAACAAGTCATGGGGCTGTAACATACAGCCTGAAAACTATAGTTAAAAATACTGTATTGTGTATTTGAAGGTTGCAAAGAGAGTAGATCTTAAAAGTTCTCACAAGAAAAAAATTCTATAACTGATGAAAAGTAACTAGACTTGCTGTCATGATCATTTTGCAAAGTACAGTATTGTATCACTACGTTGCACATCTGAAACTAACATGATGTTGTGCGTCAATTACCCCTCGATTAAACAATGAGCAGTCCATGGACATTAAGTGCTGATATGTAAAACAGGTCATTATTGTTAGTCGTAGTATTGTCATTATGATTGTTATCTTTCAAGGCCCAGATTAATTGTTACCTAATTCAGGAACTTTCTCTTCATTTCCCATCAAAATTCCTTGCTCCTTCACTATAACTCCTTCTACTTTGCACGTTTCTCTATGGTGGCCCTGACTTCATTCCGTCTTGTATTCAAGTGGCAACCTTGGGTCTTCGGGATATCTCACCACCCAGCAAGTAGGTGCTGAAGGTCTGGCTTGGGTTGAGAAACCCGGTGACCACGGTGACATGCGGGCTAGCTTGCCAAAGCAGGAAGCGCGAATTCAAGCAGACGAGGAAGTAAGGGTTGCCAGGTGAGCGAGCAAGCGCTCGCGCACGAAGCTTCTGCCTCCAGAAATCCAACAGCACAGGAGAAGCGGAGGCACTGCCGAATCGCAGAAGCATACCCAGAAGTGTTTTCATGATCTCGTGTGGAAATCCACAGTCTCAGAGCTGAACGATGCAGCCTCCCGGGTCCCTTCTTCTGTGACTGTCTCCCACCCCCAAGCGCGGGGGTCAGGCTCTGTCCTCGCCCCCAAGCGCGGAGGGCAGCCCCCACCTCCTTTTTCTACCGCAGGTTTGTCATTTCATAACGGTGACGCCCTTTGCATTAGAGCACTCCACCCAGTAGTCTAAGTGTAGTTAACAATTAAAACATAAGTTGACACCTACACCACAGCACCGCTCCGAAGGGGAAAGCCTCCCATAACCACTTAGAGACGCGCTCCACACCACACCGTCCCATCTCCACGTTGGCTCGGGTGTCAGTCAGTCTGGGATCAAATGCCAGTTCCAGAATCATCTAGAGACAGCTAGAGCAGCAGCTAGAGCAGAGCAAGCAGGACTTGGACATACAGGGTCCGGCAGAAGGAACGCCACTGAGTGTGGTCGGTAGGGTACGCCAATGTCTCGCGCGAGGTGGACAGCAGTTTGAACATTGCACCTAAAATGTCCTATGGTGTGTGTGAGTGTGAGCTTGTTATATTACAGAGTGACATGCTTACGAATTTGTAATAAAGGATTTTTATGTAATGAGACAGGGGCGTTATTTGTGCCGGACCCCTGCAGTCTCCCCATTACTCGGTCTTTCGCTTCAGGAAGGCCCCCGGCAGGAAGCCAAGCCGTGTGTCTGGGATTGACAGGGACATGGGCGGCAGGGTGGGGGTGAGGGGTGCCCTTCTAAACCAGCATGGACTTCCCTCCACACTTTCCCACGTCGTCTGCATGCAGACACACTGGACCCAGGGGAACGTGGGCCTCCGCGCAAACCCCATGTGATTCCGGTGTTCAGTGCCTTCCATTCAACAGCCCGGATTGCTGGGCCTGCTCTGGGCCAAGCCCGTGGCAGGCACTGAGGATCCAGAAGAAGACCCAGTCCCTGCATTCAGGAAGTTCGCGTTCCAGCCAGAAAAGAAATGACGACTCCGTAGAGAGAGCAGAAAACCCCCGCGGCCCCACCGAGAGGGCGAGCGCTCAGGAGAAGGCTCCCTTCTCTCCGGAGGAGCCAGTGGAAGTGGCCGGGGTCTGGGCGGGCACCCCGGGGGAGGAACGGGTGGGGCCGCCTTGCCTGGGGAACCAAATATCCCATCACCTGCTGCATTTTGAAACCACGTTCTTTCCTCCCTCAACCTAAGAGTGAGGCATGCCTGTGGCTTTTAGACCCGACAAGGGGAGCGTGCCAGAACTGCAGACGGAGGGTGAGGAAGGGACGGGAAGTGAACGTGCCACCTGCAGGCTGTAGTCTCCCTTCTTTCTCCCAGGGATCTGTCACCTCTGAGCAGGAGATCAAAGGAAAGAGAGCCCCCCCAGCCGTGACGGAGGGAAGTGACCCTGCGATGGGTGGGAAGGCGGCTGGTGGCTGCGGCTGCCCGTGTGTGAACAGGCCCGTCCTCGCAGCCTGGGCCGCGCAGGAAGCTACAGACCGTCCCCAAAGCCTGGAGGCCACAGCCTCACAACGGCTCCCAGCGCCGGTCACCTCGGGGCGGCCGCCCCGGCGACTGTGGGCCTCACCACAGCCATTTCCTTGAGCAGCTGCCGTTGAGAACACAGCCTCGCACACGGGGGAAAGTCCAGTGGCCACAGCGGCCTTAGAGCGCTGCTGCAGATGCTGAAGGAAGGAGATGTGCGAAGACCGGCTTTCTGCCCCTGAAGTTTCGGCCCAGCTGGGCGCAGACTCGCGGGCCTGACAGATACACTTGGCGAAGGTGAGACAACACACACGCGTGTCCATCGCGAAGTCGGACCCCAGCTGGAGATGTGCACTTGTGAGTTCCTTTCCTCCCCGTTCCTTCACCTGAGGAGGGCGTTCTGAAGGCCAGCGAGCGCAGGCCTCACACCCCTTGCCCGCACGGCCCCAGCCAAGGCCCGGGACCCAGTTCGGATTCGTTTTATGAGAGAATTCTGCACAAGCTCTACCAGCTTCAGGTCCCTCAGACTCTTCCCATCAGCTATGAAGTTGCGCGTACGTGGGTTAGAGCTGGAAAACGTGACACTGCCCAGGATAGGAGAACGTGGACAGACACTTCACCCTGAAAACTCCCTGCAGATTTACGGTGGGTTCTATCAATATTGACTCTTCCCCAGTCAGGTAGCTATCCTGCCACCAAACCAAACCAAACAAACAAACAAAAAAACCCAAAATGCTATTTTTAGAATAGAACACCATCATAGAAATAAAATACTGTCATAGAAGTCCATGGTGTTCATGGCTTGAACTTGACATCTTCTTATGGAAGGCTGAAGAAATGAGAATTAGTATATCGCTATAGGGACTGCTGCTGATGGTCATGCTTTTCTAGTACTGGCAGCTACGGTTTATTCAGTGCTTACTCTGGGCCAGACTGTGTGGCGAATGCTCTGCGTACACTGCCTCGATCCTCATTTCAACATACAACATCATGGAGGAAGTACGCCCATTTTACAGATGAGAAAAGAAAGGCTTGGAGAGATCAAGTAATTCACCTGAAGTCACATTCTAATCTGGGTCTGTTTAACTCCAAAGCTTTATGCTTTGTTTAGGCAGAGAAGTTAAGAAGTTAGAATATCACACTACCTTGATTGAATAATTTTTTCTACATCAATTCCAACTTAATAGACCCTTAATAGCTGATGTGCTTTTTCCTCTCGCAATCTCTCCTCTTGCCAAGAAAGCTGTTTGGGTGTTAAGGAAGCTTAATTGAAAGAAATTTAAATTAGACACCAGCTAATTTAATTTTTCATTTTAAAATTATATTTCTGTTTCTTTTCCAAATGGAAGATTATGGGTGATCACAACTAACTGAATTTATGCAGTAGATTCAGAGCAGAACAGCAATAAATTATTCATTCAAAAACTTACAAACCAAAGAAGAAACTGAACATTCTATGTCACCTCAAAGAAATTCACACCATATAGCTTTTGGATAGTACTTTTTGTCTTGTTCTGGTTTGTTTGCTTTTAACTAACTCTCAAGTACCCCCTCCATTTCATTTAAATCATTACTACCCTGAATTTTAAATGTACGCTATTCAATAAAAGTATGTTATCCTTTGTCTGATTTACCATTGTTTCTGTTTCCCACCTTTTAATGTCACCAGTCTAAGAAAAGTTACCATAACTGTAATCTCCACCCACCCCACCCCCAAAACAACCTGCCCAAACAGGTACACCTGGCTGCTCAGCCTACCTTTGAATCGGCTCCACGGGAGAGACCAGGACAGTCTGTTCTGAAGAGAAGGAAGTCGAGTTTTCTTTGTGTTAGAACAACTGACGTATTTCTCTTTCCTTCCTGTTGGGCACGAGGCCGGCCCAGAGTGCCTCTGTGGCTGCCCCACATCACCAAGGACCCTGAGAGCAAAGCCCCCCCAAAACCACACGCAGGAGCTCTCACATACCGACAGCTCACATTTCTCGTGAGAGGAAAGACCAGCTGCTGCTGCTGAAGTTGCTACTGAAACGTTTCGCCCCCGTGGAGAAAACTCCCCCCAGACGGCAGAGGCTCCAAACATTCAAATGTTTCCACACTTGAAGGGGTTTCACAGTAACCTCTGGTGTGAACGACTGACCACATCTCAAACGACAGCTGCCAACTCTGCAGTCACTTTAGAGCAGGACTGGCATGGATGCTGGGGGCTAAGTGTCGCTCAAGTTCAGCACACACAGAACGTGACACCGACCACAAGCACAGCTCGGCACCACTTCCCACCCTGAACACACTCCTGTAAGACACCCAGTGTTATCAGCATCCCGGAAGTTCTCATTGGAGGATTAGATTTTATTGTACGACCATCAGAAAAAATGGATCTATTGTACTATTGATGGGCATTGGTGTGACTCATCATTTTTGGCTATAACGAACAGTGTGGTTGCAAACATCCCTCCATAGTCTCTTGGGTGAATATTCCTACGTGCTTCTGCCGGCGGCGTGCCTAGGAGCGGAGCTGCTGTGTCATAGGTCAGGCGCGTGAATAATGTCGGCAGACGCTGCCCACACTTTTCCTAAGTGGTCGTTCTCACACCCCTCACCAGTGCTTGACATTATCTGCCTTCTGATTTTCTCCATCCCAGTGGCTCTGTGGGGGTATCACATGATGGCTTTAATTTCATTTCCCTGGTGTTTTGTGTAGCTGAGTAATCTGAGCCTCATTTTATATGTTTCTTGGTCACTGGGAGATCGACTTTGATGGCTGGGCTTGTTCAATCTTTTGCCTGTTTTTCTGCTGGGTTATCTGTCTTTCTGACATTGCTTTGTAGAAGTTTTTTATGTATTCAGGACGTGAGTGCTTTGTCAGATGTTTATATTGCCGACATGTTTTTCCCGCTCCGTGAACTGGTTTTTTCATTCCTTTAATGGGCTCTTCTGAGAGTCTCGGACTCCCTTTTGAGGGTGAACTGTCGTGACCTCTACCCGAGAAGGGTGGTTCAGGCAGCTGATGCTGCGTGGCCCTGGGGGCCTTCGAGCTCTCCGATCGTTCCTGGAACCTGGCCTCCTCATCCATGTAAGTCAGGTTCCTTCCATTGCCCCCTCGCTCTCCGGTTCTGAAACCTCACTCTTCCCTGGCTGGAGGACCACAGCCTGAGATGGTGACTTCTGTCAGGTGAGGAGCAGGCGTGGGCAGGAGGGGATGGTGGGCTGGGAAGGGCTAGAATGACAAAAGGGAAGGGTGAGTTAAGGGGGCAAGTTCTGGGCTGAGGCAAACTGGAGCGACCCTGAACCAACCGCTCGGCCTCTCTCATCCTGCTTCCTGGCGCGGTCTCAAGGCTTTGCCCCTGGTTCAGAGCTCATTCAACTCACTTACGAGTGTATAAGGTGCATCTACTAAGTCAGGCACGACCAGTGATCATGGGGTCCCTGGCCTAAGAGGATTCTTAATAAATAGCGCTAACATTACTATTTTGTAATATAAGATACTGAATAAATCCATTCAGGAATGTTCGGGGAAAAGTGTTTTAGAAATGAGGGAAAACTGGAATAATTACTATTTTGCTAAGGCTGTTGTATCAATACTATTGCCCGGAGAGTTAAATAACAGAAATTCATTTTCTTGCAGTTCTGAGGCCTAAAGATCATGGTATCGTTAGGGTTGGTTCTTCTGCAAACATCCCCCCCTTATCTGTGTCCGAATCTCCTTTTCTTACAAGGACACAGTCATTTGGATCAGGATCTGCCCTGATGACCTTATTTTAACTTAACACCTTTAAAAAAGATTTTATTTATTTATTTTTAGAGAGAGGGCAAGGGAAGGAGAAAGAGAGAGAGAAATATCAATTGGTTGTCTCTCGCACACCCCCCAACCAAGGACCTGGCCTGCAACCCAGGCCTGGGCCCTGACCAGGAACTGAACCTTTCAGTTTGTGGGACGACGCCCAGCCCTCTGAGGCACACCAGTCTGGGGTAACTTAACACCTCTTTAAAGGTCCTACTTCCAAATACAGAATGTCACCTTCTGAGGTACTGGTTAAAACTTCAACACTTGAAGTTTGTAAGGGCCGTAATTCAGCTCGTAACAGAATATACTAAAAAATATTTAGAACTTCTATTTTTTTTAAGGCTAAAACTTAAACTGTATTGTTTAGGAAATGGATTCCTAGTTTAGTATCTCGCGGGTGAAGTAAACGCACCTCGGGGTTACACACTCGGAAGTCGTTCCTGGACTCCGGGTCCGACGGCAGCACAGGCAGACACGGCTCACCTCCTCGCACAACCACATCAGAACAACAGCCAAATTATAGAACAACCATCACTCAGAACTGTCAGATATCGAGTTGAATGAAAGTCTGACAACTACGGAATCAAAGAAACCACATCCATCCAAGCTGGTAGGAGCGGCAGAGACACGGAATGGGCTGGCCCCATGTCCACATGTGGTGAACAATCAGGAGGGAGAGCTCGGAGGGAGGAGTCCCAGCCCCACACCAGGCCCCGCAGCCCAGGGCTCCAGTGCCAGGAAGATAAGTCCCCACAACCACTGGCTGTGAAAACTAGCAGGGATTAAGTCAGTGGAAGAAACTTCAAGAGTCCAAAGCAGATCCTCTTAAAGAACCTACACATGGACTTACTCGGACTCACTCCCTCTGAGCTCCAGCATGAGGGGAGCAGCTTGAAAGGCACCAGTGGCATATAGGGAGGAACTGAAGTGTCTGGCATCAAGGCAAGGCGGGTCCTTTTTCTGAACCCTCCCCCACCCACAGCCACAGAGCTGGCAGGTGGGTGCCTTATCTGAGACTCTATCAGCCTGGCTAACACTGTTTGCCTCACCCTAGAGGTCCCCTGAGAGTCTATCCCACCCAACTTACAGTCCCACCAAACTTGTTAACAGAGACTTTTCCATATGAATGGCTGGTCTTGGGTCGGGCTTCACAAATTCCTAAATCCTATCAAACAAGCAATGGCTGGCCTCAGTGAGCCCCAGGCCCGGCACTAGCTGCAGCCAGCCTGGATTCACGGCTTGGCTTCACGGCCTGGCAATCTCTAAGCCCAGCACCAGTAGCAGCCATCTCAGATTACTGAATAGCCCAGGCAAGGGTAGCCCCAGGCAAAACACAGGTGGAGGATGACCTTGGCCTGCACCACCTGGGTCACCCCAGAGCCTGCACACCCAGTGGACAGCTACAGACCACGCTGGAGCATCACCACCCTGCCCCTGCACAGCTGATCCTCCTTGGAGGGCAGAGGTTGGTGGTCAGTGGTCACAGCCAGTCCTTGCAGCTGACTGCCCTGGGTAAATCCCTCCCATTGATCTGCCAACAGCAACCAAGGCTCCACTGTAAGAGGAGGATGTACTCAGCCCACACAAAGGGCGCACCTCGAGTACCCAGCTTGGGGGATAGGGGAGGCTGTGCCAGTGGACCCTACAGGACACCTACTACATTAGGCCACGCTACAAAGACAGGGAGTCATAGCAGCTCTACCAAACGCATAGAAACAAACACAGGGAGGCTGCTAAAAGAAGGAGACAAAGAAACATGGCCCAAATGGAAAAACACATAGAAACTCCAGAAAAAGAACTAAGCAAAAGGAAGAGAAACAATCTGTCAGATGCAGAGTTCAAAACACTGGTTATAAGGATGCCCAAGGAACTTAGTAAGGACCTCTGCAGCATAAAAAAAAGTGCCAGGCAGAAACTAAGAATTCACTAACTGAAATAAAAAGCAATTTACAGGGAAACAACAGTAGAGTGGATGAAGCTGAGAATCAAATCAATGATTTGGAACATAAGGAAACAAACAAAAACAAAAACCAAAAAAAAAAAAAAACAACCAATCAGAACAAGAAGAAGAAAAAAAAACAAAAACAAAAATTCAGATATTGTAAGCAGCCTCTGGGACAACTTCAAATGTTCCAACATTCGCCTCATAGGTGTGCCAGAAGGAGAAGAGAAAGAGCAAGAAATTGGGAGTCTATTTGAAAAAATAATGAAAAAAAAGACCCTAAGTTGGTGAAGGAAATAGACATGCAAATCCAGGAAGCACAGAGTCCCAATTATGATGAATGCAAAGAGGCCCTCTCCAAGATACATCATAATTAAAATGCCAAAGGTTAAAGACAAAGAGAGAATCTTAAAAGCAGGAAGAGAAAAGCACGTAGTTACATACAGGGGAGTTCCCATAAAACTATCAGCTGATTTCTCAAAAGAAACTTTGCAGTCTAGAAGGGACTGGCAAGTAATATTCAAAGTCATGAAAAGCAGAAACCTACAGTCAAGACTGCTCTACCCAGCAAAGCTGTCATTTAGAATCAAAGGGCAGTTAAAGAGCTTCCCAGACAAGAAAAAGCTAAAGGAGTTCATCATCACTAAACTATTATTACATGAAATGGTAAAGGGACTTACTTAAGAAAAAGAAGAAGCTCAAAACTATGAACAATAAAATGGCAAGAAGTACATATCTATCAACAACTGAATGTAAAAAACAAACTAAGCAAACAAGAAGAACAGAAGCAGAATCATGGATGTGGAGAGTGTTTTGATGGGGCCAGATGGGAGAGGGTTTGGGAAGAGTGGATGAAGAGGTGAAGGAATTAAGAAGTACAAATGGGTAGTTACAGAATAGCCGTGGGGCTATAAAGTACAATATAGGAAATTGAGGAGCCAAAGAACTTATATGCATGACCCATGGACATGAACAATGGTGTGGGGATTGCCTGAGGCAGAGTAGGGTGCTGGGGGTAGGAGTGCAGAGGGGGAAAAATCAGGACAACTGTAATAGCATAATCAATGAAATATAATTTTAAAAAATAAACAAACTGTGATGGTAAAAACCCAGTAATCTAGGGCTACGGTGGGCACAGGGAAGAGCCGGCAAAGACAGCATAAGCCTGGCTGTTGACACGGGGCAGGCTCAATTAGATCGCATCTGAAAGCAAAGTGAGCTGACATGGGATTGGCCCAGGAAGTAGACTAGGCAGCAGCGGAAGGCGGGGAGCAGCCGAGTGGACGCATGGGCAGGGGTCAGGCAAAGAGGGCGTGAAGACGCTGAATCACTGAGGGAAACTCATGCTTGCTCTGTGCGGCAGGTTGTAGCACTCTTCTCTCTCAGGTGCCCCTGCCCTGTAAAGACAGGAGTGGACAAGAGACTTGCTCTGGACAATGAAACGTGTACAGAGGTGATACCTGCCACTTAGGAGTAGCACCTTCCTAGCCAACACTCGGCCACCATTCTCTCTGTCTCTGGATGACTCTGGAGTCATGCTGCCCCATCGGCCTGGTCCCAGCATGGAGAAGACACAGGGCAGAGCTCAGCAGACCCCCACACTACTCATGTAGTGTGAGTGACAGCACATCTTTGTTGTCATCAAAGACCAAGGCTCTAGGGTCTTCTGTGTCTGCAGCTGAGCCTATGCTGAAGGACCTAGTGTGAGTACTTGTTCATCTATACTGCACTGTTACACTATTTAACACCTATGATAGCATAAAAACCCACCAGTCAGAAGACATACTATTGAACAACAATAAAGTAATGAAAAAGAAGAAGACATACCAGCTGAAGGCTCCTGCTTATGCCTCAAGGTATCCTTTAGTTGTTAATCTTGGGGATGGGGTCCCAGGGAAGGGGCAAGGTAGCCAGCACTGGGAGCAGAGGGACCCAAGGGGCTCACAGCAACAGCCATTTCCAGTTGGTACAGAGGTATTTCAGTCCCACTGCGCCCGTGTTTCCCAGCTGACAGCATCTCGTTGTCAGGTGATTTCACAGCTTAGGATTCTCACTTTAGAAATGTGTCAGCCACAGGTTTATTTTCTGTTCCTGACAGCATTCAATTGCTGAGACTAGGGTGTTGTAGTATTACTAGCTTCATTGTATTATTATTATTATTATTATTATTATTATTATTATTATTATTGACTTAGCATGGCTCCACGGTGCATTGCGTTGACACACTCCCAGGCACAGGGAAAGGAGGGAAAACTGGAACACCCACAGGGTTGGATCTGGATGGCGAAGGACTACACATCATAGACTGCACTGGGAGACCCAACCGCGGCCATTGATTTATTTATTGAGGTGACACGGCTAGGATTATTAGGCCCACACTTGCTAAATAAAGGCATTGTCAACACCAATCCCTATTTCTAAAGGGTCTGTGATTAGGAGACTGGACTCGAAGGAAGAAACCATGCTGTCTTCCAATCTACAGCAAACTCCCAAAGTGAACAAACAAACCCAAGATTCACTCCACTGACTTCCTGTGCAGTGACTAAACATTACTCTGAAGTATGTCTGAATCCCAGCAATGTATGAGCAGTCACGAACCTGGTGGACACCTGTTGCTGGCGATTGGGGCTGCAGGGAATGGCAGCTAGTGAACCAAGTGCCCCTGTGACTTGAAATGCCTCACCCTAACTTGCACATTCATCAGGATAATACAATGCCCTATTGCTGCATCTTCCCAAGCACTACCATCACTGAGCCTAGAGAATTCAACCTCCTTTTTACAGAAAAGTAGTTTAAAAAATTCTCCATAGAGACCATATCTTAGTCAACTTTGTAGCTTTGGGTCCAGGGCAGAGGCTGACACAAAGTGAATGCTCAGTGTGTATGTGTGTGTGTGCAGGAAAAAAAAAGTGAAGAAATAGTTCAGAAGATAAAGAGACCAATTTACCCACTTCTGGGGCAGACACAGTATGCCGAACACCATAGGCATTTCACAGATGTTCTTTGATAGTTAAAAATGGAGTGATACCTCCCCTGGCTGGTGTAGCTCAGTGGATTGAGCGCGGGCTGAGAACCGGAGGGTCCCGGTTCAATTCCCAGTCGGGGCACATGCCTGGGTTGCTGGCCAGGTCCCCAGTGAGGGCCATGTGAGAGGTAACCATACATTGCTCTTTCTCCCTCCCTTCTCCTCTTTCTAAAAATAAATAAATAAAATCTTTAAAAAAAAAATGGAGTGATACCCAATGCGTATAAGCTAAGTTGTGTAAATCTTTTAACATTCACGTCTACATGTTTTCTGTTGATTTATGCACATGCGGGTGATTTTCAGTCACACTTTCACCAGTCCTCTCTGTGCATTACCAGTGCACTGTCCCAGAGTCACTTGGGCCCCTCATTGGGATTCAGGAGTTCTTAAAAGTCTGCGGAGCAACTTTTAAAATACATCCCAAACCTCGTGGTCTTTCACTGCAGGTGCTCACCTGTCCACTCTTGCTTTGCACATCATTCTGAGACACAGCTCCGCCAGGTTCCAGAAGAGACTGGAAAGGCCCCTGCTTGGCTCAGGAGCGTGTTGCCCTCGAGGGCCCTCAGAGCAGGCAGGTGGGGTCAAGTGACCCAGAAGAACACCTTAAACGGATCTCAGGGGAAGCTGGGAATGTCGGGAAGACAAAACAAAGACAGGTGAGAGATAGAATCACAGGTACACTGAGGCACAAGGCTGAAATGTGGGAACAGGAGAGTTGAAGCCAGATAACAGGAAGAGAGCAAATCTTAAAATGTAAAGAAAGTTCAGAATCCGAGAAGCAGGAACCAGGTGTGGGAGAGCACTCGGTCCCCACCAGCAGGCCCCCTCGCTCAGGCCAGATGTGCAGGGCACAGCAGCCTGCGTCCTTCACGGCCCTGCCCTCCTCTCCCCACCTGTTTCCCACAGGAGGCAGGCGGTTGTATCTTCCTCTGGGCCTCCACTCTACGGCTGGGTATGAGGCAGAACTTATACTTGTGGGGAAAGCATGCTTTCATTCAGCAAATTGTCACTGTGCACCTATGTGCCAGGCACAATTGAAGGGTCAGGGGATGCATCGGTGAATAAATTAGATTCTTTAGGGCAGAAACAACAGGGGTTACTGATGGATTGAATGAGGGCTCTGCACTTTCATTCCGCCAGGTCTCAGGGGCTTGTGGCCAGCTCTGCCTGGGGGGATGGGAAGTGGGTTTTAGCAACTGTGCTTTGGAGAGGTAAGAAGTGACAGCTTGACTTCAAGGGCATGGTAAAACCAGAAAAAAAAAAAACGGTCGGCAAAGTCAGAGATCTTAGCCTCAGGGTTGGTGCAGGCAGGTATGTATATCCCAGCCCTTCTTGGAAAACATTGCACCAGAGCGCGGTGCAGTGACTAATTTTCACAAAGACCCCTGTATACAAGTTAAGTATACGCCTAAATCATTCTGGGAAAGGCAGCCAGGAAGTGTGCAGCATTTTACAAATTTCCACCAAAAAAAATGTTTTTTTCCAATGGTGCTTAAAACTTAAAAAAATTAATTTCTATGGAAAACTTGCCTCCCCAAAGAAAATTTTCTAGCAGAGCTTAAGTTTCCTAACCCTGGCCCCCCAGAGTAACTGTAACCAACATCTCACGCTGCCCATCAAGGTTCGAATTCACGTTACAATTTGTTACGAGGTGTCCAAGCTCGTTTGAATATTCAAACGAATCCACACAGCCCAGTACAAGCGGGAGGAAGGGGCCAGGACGACTCCTCCTTCTCGAACTGGCCTTGTACATTTCTTTCGTTTCAGTTGCTGCGGTCTAGTCAGCTGCTACCCAGCTCCCGCGGAGACCACCGCCCGGGGAGGACCAGAAGTGCAGATAAACCGGAGTCCCCGCCCCGCGCGCCCTTCTGGCACAAGGGGAAGGGCCGGGCCCAGCCGCGGGCGTGGGCGGCCCCGAAAGGGGGCGGTGCTCAGAAGGCGGAGCCTAGGTGCGCCGGCGCAGTGCGCTCTGCTTCGGGTGGTGGAGGCGACGCGCTGGAGGAAAGATGGAAGACTTTCAGGCAGCGGAAGAGGTAACCGCCGGGTCGGCGACGGGAAGGGTAGCGGCGGGGAGCCCAGGCCCGGGTGGGCAGCGGCACCCAAGGACGTGTGTGGGCACCTGGGCCGCGTCTGGACGTGAGCAGCGGCCGTCCACTGCGCGGGCTGAGGGCCAAGAGCTTCACGGTGACCCGGCCCGGCCAGCTCGGGGTGTGGTCGACCTGCCCGGGGGGCGGGGCGACGGAGGGGCCCCGGCGTGACGCACGCTCCGTACGCCCCACACCGCTCGTCGCCTCCGTACCGGGTCCGGCTCGCAGCCCTGGGGCCGAAGTCACTCGTTTCATACTGATGCATACCCCACTCCAAAGTGACAGACACGCGTGACATGCACGTACAGTCACCTCTCTCAAGTCCCCTCACAGATTTGACGCTGGGCCCCCTGAGTGCAGATGTGCACGGTCGGAGCACCTGCCTTTGTCTTACGTTCCGCACCTCGTGCTTCGATGCGGGGCTCACCGACGCTGGGACCACCGCCGGCTGTTTCAGTCTGAGTTTGAGCCGGCAGTGAGCCAGCTCGGGGGGGTGGGGTGTGGTGTGTGTGTGTGTGTGTGTGTGTGTGTGTGTCGGGGTGGGGGGCGGGCGCATTTCG